>JABWIB010000317.1:5051-34681 GCA_016617825.1 Platyplectrum ornatum
AATTTAGTCGAGTAAACAAAAATAAACCATACAATATAGGTTTAGCTGTAATACAGGAAGGAAATGAGGCTGCATAACAACATAACACACTCATATATCTTTCCCAGGAAATCCTAAATCTCCATAGCTCAATCAGACAGCTATAGTTTCCACGACAGTATTNCATTAATCCTATCAATCCCAGGCGGTCACATCACATGTAGCATACTACTTTGTATAATGCATTGTGGTAGAATTCTATACTGTATACATTACAAGGATCCTCATACAGAATTGTTGCTGTGCTGGGTCAGTAAATTAGACTAGGGAGGGAGAGTAGGAATATAAACAAGAAAACCTGTCCATTTCCCAACTTAAACCACCATTGGCGCTGGCCAGTACCCTGCCCCTTCCACCGCCATATCTACAGAATCATTGGCAGATAACACAAACATTAAGATTAGTATTTCATATGCACCATATTTCATATTAGTAGAAGTTCTTATTATGGGATTTATGTCTAATGTTCAGTTTTGTATAACAGAGNGAGGTGAGAGTTATTACCATGTGACAAAAATATTAGTCATTAGATCTTATTAAGTTCTAAAAACAAAAAGTTAACATGAATCCAAGGCAATGACGGGCATTCCCTTCATGTTTGCTACAATTTCAACACCGCTCTTCGAAACGTGATATNTTTAACACACAGTAATAAAATTAATATTAAGATGCAGTAAGTCTGCTGCCTTCACATAGAACGTTTTTATATAATTATAATCAAACATTATGACCTTAAAGTTGCTTTTTACTGAATTACCTTTTGGATAACTGCATCTAATAAACTACANATCTGTGTCTTTTTGGGGGGTGAAAAACTTTGCTTGAAGAACAAAATTGGCTGATCTAGAGGCTTAAGGTTAATTGTGGATCGACAGGGAAAGGAAATTTTCTAAAGATTTCTGCTCATAATCAGAAGTCCCAATCATGATGCCCCGTACACAGTGCTATCTAGCTTTCATAAATATTACCCATAAACCTTTGCTGCAATGCTATTCTGCAATTACAAGCTCATCCACAAGATGGCACTATGCAGATATATGAATGGTAATATGAAGATCGAGTGTCAATACACACAGACAATTTCTCCANACATCGGGACATTGTTGATGTTATATCATTAGGCTCTTAAAAACCTAATCAGATGATCACAGACTGTTTGGAACAAATCTGCAGCAACGTTTGACAGTAAACACTGGAAAGATTATTATGGTTTGATTGGAAAGATATTTTTCAGATATCCCTCCAGTGTGTATGCTTTAGAGTTATAGTCTTCTTCAACTCAAATTTGTTTATCAGGAAAAATGTTCAATGGTTGTGTGCATAATTAAAAAGGTAACAATAATAATCATCATATATCACAACTTCCCTTTTAATCCACCACTATCCATGAAGGTATACATTTACTCATTTTTTCTGTTTCTNCTTTATGTAAAACGTATTCACATTGGATATTTCCCCTTTAAATTTTAATTCCAATAAATGTGCCATATTGTATAATAACCGTCCTATATAGTTATTACAGTATTTAGACTTAAACCAGTCACAATTATGATTGGAAAGTATGTATTTTTTATTACAATGCCTTTTTTTTCTCATGTGCCATGCAGGAGATAACTACTTTGTGTGGGTTGTATAAATAGTAATATTTTATAACATTACTGAATGCATTCTAAGTGTAGATGTTTTTCAATGTATTTCAGAAAATAATGGATTTTTGCTTGTCTATAAAATAGCACATTCCCCATCGTTCCTCTAGAAAGCTGTGTTCTACTGTACATTTTGCTTCTGTGAACAAAAAACCAAGTGAAACACAAAGAGGGCTATTAAACATGAATGTGTTAACAAGTCAGCTAGAAAACAATCAGCTGCTCATTCTACACATAGAAATGTCAGAATATTACACTGTTTNAATAAATACAGCACTTAGTAATTATGTTAATGCTTTTGTTCTTCGCAGTNAAGGTTCGCTAAAAGTCACGTTGTGAGCCCAACCTTCAATTTATCTTATTATTTATTTGAAAATAAAGAAAATAAAATTACTCCAAAATTATAGATGTCCATGTTGATTTGCTTTGTGTGAAAAGGAATATGATGATATNGGTGGGAGGTTCTGATTGTTGAGCGCGCGTTACTTCACTATGATATACGGTATGTTTGAAACCCATTAATATAACATATACAGTGCATCTGGAATATTAACAGAACTCACAAAATATTCTACACACAATACCCATAATGACAATGTAAGTTTTGTCTTTTATTTTATTATTAATTTTTAATTTATTAGAAATAAAAAATCACCCGTACATAAGTATTCACAGCCTTTGCCATGAAGCTCAAAAGTGAGATGCACTGATCATCCTTGAGATGTTCCTATAGCTTAACTGGAGTCCACCTGTCGTAAATTCAGTTGCTTGTACATGGGAAAGGCACACATCGACATAAATCTGGGGAAGGGTTTAGAAAGATATCTGGTGCTTTCACGGTCCCATTGAGTACAGTGGCCTCCATCATCCATAAATGNAAAAAGTTTGGAATCACCAGGACTCCTAAAGTTGGTCGTCCATCTAACCTGAGCAAACAGGGAAGAAGGGTCCTAGTCAGGGAGGCGACCAAAAACCCAATGCTCACTCTGTCAGAGCTAGAGCNTTCCTCTGTGGAGACAGGAGAACCTGCCAGAAACACAACCATCATTGTGTATGGTATAGTGGCCAGACAGCCCTACTCCTTAGTAAAAGGCACATGGCTGGTTATACAACAAAAATATGAATGGCAGAACCAGTGCTGATTCAGACTATCAGTGCATAAAAATCAATGTGTTGATCCACAAAGTTATAAATTATGTGATAATCCACAATTAACTTAAATGTGAGGTGAACGGCCGTATACCGACTTTCAGTTGTCTAGTTTGTTGTTAACCAATCAAGCCTTTTATATAGTAGAATGCTTGATTCAAAGTAACATTCCTCCATAGTTGTCNGCTCCCTCCAATGTATGTGGAAATAGAAACAGAGGGAGAGGGAGAGAAATGCATAATTTCCCTTATAACAGTGAAATGCTAGAGTAAAATGTAATATTATTTATTATCTAAGAATTAAACAGACATCTCAAAACAAATCAAATTGAATCTGACATACAATACAATGCACCCTGCACTTTTGCAAGTATTCGTACCAGAGGACAAGATGTATCTCAGCCAAACATAAACAACGTCCAGTCATCCGAGAGTGCCGCAGACTGGAATCCCGGGACATTCCTACACATGCTGCAGTGATAGTTCGCTCGAGCAGGACGTGAGTGGTAGCTTCTGGAAACAAGGCTCGGAGTGCGAGTGTTCACTTCTAGCATGTTTCAAGCTTTATCCGGGCTCTTTATCAAAGTAGTGAGTGCAATCATTCTCCTTCCAATCTATACATGCCAATCGACCCTTTCAATATTTGTATAACTCTTAACTATTGGTTCTCTTTACATATAAATGGTGATCAAGATAGTATAACATATANTTATAAAACTGAAGCATTTATTATAGTGTACAATAAATACTATAATTGGTAACCTTGGTGATTCAAAAACACATAGATATTTATGCACTGTTCAGCGCTGGTNCATCCATTCATATTTTTGTTATAACTGGTATTGCTTGTGGATGGTAGAGACCCCATTTTGGTGTGAACCAGATGCAGATTTTAGCAGTTTTGCATCTCCTGCATTTTGATATTACTAAAAAGGCACATGGCTGCCCGTCTGGAGAAACAATATTCTCTTGCCTGATGAGACAATGTTTGAACTCCTTGGTGTGAATACTAGGCGTTGTGTTTGGAGCAAACTATGCACCGCTCATCACCAGGCCAATACCATCCCTACAGTGAAGCATGGTGGTGGCAGCATTATGCTGTGGGAGGGGGGGGTTTCCAGTGGCAGGAACTGAGAAGCTAGTCAGGATAGAGGGAAAAATGAATGCATGAATGCAGTAAAGTACAGACACATCCTGGATAAAAACATGCCCCAGTGCGCTCTTGACCTCAGACTGGGGTGACAGTTCATCTATCAGCAAAACAACGATCCTAAGTGCATAGCCTCGATATCAAAAGATCAGCTTCAGAAGAACTCTGTGAATGTCCCAGAATGGCCAAGCCAGAGCACTGAAAAGATGTGCAAAGATACTTCCATTCAACCTGATGGTGCTTGAGAGGTGCTGCAGAGGAATGAGCGAAACTGCCCAAATATAAGAGTGCCAAGNTTGTGGTATCATATTCAAAAAGACTTGAGGCTGTAATTACTGTGAATACTAATGTACATGTGATTTATTTGTTTTTTATTTTTTATTATTAGCAAAAATCTCCTTAAAATTCAAACAGTCTAAAAAACCATGCAAACTATGCAAAACAAAATCAAACAGTCTAAAAAAACTTAATAAAAACTAAAACCGAGGATATAAAACTATACAGAGGATATTTCTTTCAACAATAATTTTTATTAAGAGGTAACAAAAACATACACAATAGAAAACAACACAATGCATCGCAGATGCTGTAGATACATTGGCAGAAAGGGCACCGTAAACGATAACAAACCTCCAGTTTTAAGGGTACAAAAAGAAAAAAAGGGGGGGGAAGGGGGGGTGGAGGAGGAGGGGAGGGGGTGGGGAACCAGAAATCGGAAGGTCAGAGTCATGGGGTGTGACAGGCATCGGAGCAGATAACGTGGAGGTAATAAAAGCAGTAGATGAATACACCACATCAACACAAGGTCGAAAACTGGCAAAAACAGAAACGAGCAGCAACTACATGAGAACCAAATAGGGTTAAACAGTGAGGGTAGGCACCAGCAGGGTAGGAGAGGGAAGGTCAGAGGCACATGGAGAGGACGCAGTAGGGTGCGGAGATTCAGGGCCCAGGGGGAAAGGGGGTGACAAGATGAGCTGGGTAGTTGCCACATATTCCGGCCAACAAACCCATTTGAGTAAGGGCGAGGCCGGTTTTTGAGAGTACATTGTTTCCATTTTGTAGTGGAAATTAACCTTAGCTACAACTTACAGAGGGTTAGAGGGAGAGGGGATTTCCAGGCCTGTCCAATAGTGGTCTTGGCCGCCAAAAGGATACGGCCAAGAACATAGCGTTTATCAGAGGGGAAAGAGGGGGTAAAGATGCAGCAACGAGATCTCCTGGGTAAGAGTAAGGTTATTCCTACAAACGTCCGAGATGAGCGCAGCAACCTGGGCCCAGAAGGGTCGTATCACTGGGCAAAACCAAAAAACGTGAGCAATGTCCCCGATCGCTCCGAACAACCTCCAGCAGAGCCAGGACACAGACGGCCAGATGCTGTGAAGGTGTCGAGGGGTGAGGTACAATCTATTGAGTTTGATTTGTCTCTCGATATGGTCTGAGAGGTATGCCACCTCCCACTGGGGCGGGGACAGGGAAAATCCCATGTCACGTTCCCACGCCAATTGGGAAGCAGATTTAGAGGAAGGCGGGTCTGGTTGCAAAGCTCCGTACCAGAAAGACACGGAGCCTCGGGAAGACTGGGAGGTCAAGCGGGATAGAAACAGTTCAGGGGGTGGGGCAAGGAGGGTTCCCCGGCAACAAATCTGCGAGCACCAATGGGTCAACTGGAGAAATCTGAAATGCTCAGTACCTGGGAGGTGAAATTCCGACTGCAATTGTGCAAAGGGCCGGGGGGAGTCTCCACGAAGGACAAAACAGAAACTCCACAGCGGAGCCATGTGGAAAAGCAGAGGTCCGGAATTAACTTACATATGGCAAGCAAGGAAACCTTCCTAGAGGGTAGGGGGAATAGCAGAGCAGCCACTACACAACGATCCCAGGTCCGCACCGCGTGGGCCATACTCAGTAAGGGTTGCGTGGCAGGAGGGCGCAGGGGAGGGGGGATCCACAGATGCCAGGGAGGGCAGCCTCCAAGTCAACCCAAGGCTTTTGCTTCAATCAATATATTATAATATGTATCAGTATAATAGTGATATTTTAATGAAATAATATTATGGTCACTCTCAAAACAAAAAGTGTAAAATATTTATTATTTGAAGTAAATTAAAACACAAATATTCAGCTAATAAACTAATTATAACCATAACATTATACATCCATCCTAATTCAAGCTGAGCTCAGTGCACTGGGCTAAAAAACAAAAAAAAAAAAAGCAGATGAAAACGATACTTTATCAATGTAAAAAAAATCACGAAAACTGTTCACATTGCTCAATTCTAGAATGTCAGAGCTTGGAGGGCAGATTATATTTCATCTGGTCCTCAAAGACTCAACCAATGTATTAAGCTAATGAAACTGTGTTCTGAAATTCTGTCAGAAATCTAATTCTGTCAGGAGAATCCAGAATGTATTGTGTTTTGCAGTCTAGTGCAATAAAAGACAGAGAGCAATCCGATTCTTGCCCACTGAAGGCTGCTATATATATATATATATATATATATGTACATACCAAGTCCTAAACATCAATCATGAAAGAAATAGTGGCACAAAAGAAGGCTGCCCTTGGTAAGTCAAGATGCCGGTTAAGTCATCGTATTGCTATTATATAGTCTCTGCCAGATGGTTCTACAGTCATCAGAGGGTTTAGGGAGAGAAGGGTGGATATGTCCAATATAGGTGACCACGTTCTGAAAAGAAGATACAAACGTAATATTAGTGCAGCCCTTAATAAAAATAACTTAAGTGAAAATAATAAAATTATAACGTTATTATGCCATGTGCGTTTCTGTGTCCATTTAAATGATATCTGTTTGTTGGCTAATGCTTTGTTATTGTCGCACCTCCATACATTTATGGTGTTCCCTGACAACTGTTGTTAAAAAAAAAAAAAACTGGCTTAGATTTACTAAACTGTGAGAATGGAAAAGTGGAGTGGTTACCCACAATAAATCAGGTTTTTACTTTCCTATTACATACTACAGAATGTCAGCTAGAATCTAATTGAATCTGGTTGCTACGGGTAACATCCCCAACTGTGCAAAGGAAAACAAGCTGAGTATTGCCAACTCTGGAATGGGAGTTGAATCCAAGGTGCTTGAGCCCTTCATGGAAATTTCTGGTTTCCTGGGTGGTTCTCTGTTAATGATTGTAGTTAGAAGTTTTTATATAAAAATAAATGTACCATGAAGTGCCCCTTTTTGTTTATATTAATATAGTTATTTTATATAGTCAGAGTATTAAATCAAAAACCCTCTGCTTACCATCACATTATTCTAAAACAAAATTGGAATTATTAAGAACAGAGGTCTGCGAACTGTTATAGCCCTTAATATCACTTTCCACCTTTTTAACCTTCAAACATCATCTGCTCTAACACACAGTGTACTAATGCAAGGCTCACGGCAATAATTCAATGGATTTTACTTGGTAAATTAAATTAATGCTGGACCTGTCGATGACCTCATTCTTCCAGCTGTCATGCTGCACAATTTATAAGGATGTCAATCGCGGTAAAAAAAAAAATCTGTGCTATCCCCATTATATTCTTAGATGAACAATATAGATTTACTTTGCTGTATGTCAGCTCTTCCATTTTCTTTTGCAGCAAATCATTTTCCAGTTTCGTCTTTCGCGTCCTAATAAACTGACAATGAGCGAGTTCTGCCAGTTTACTGCAGCAGTCCGGACAGGAGGCCGGCTCATGCAGCTCCATCTGTATTGCCTGAAGTGAGGGAACAAGGTGTTTGTGTTAAAAGCAATAAATCCTAATTTCGCCATCTGAAAAAACCCATAAGGACAAAATCACTGATGTTAATTCAATAAATACTCATACAGTTGTATGATTGGCCAACTAAATAGAAATAAAGGATTAATCAGGGTTACTCATTTTTTATTTTCTCCCAGGAGAAAACAGAAGCCGGAAGCATTGGGGTATTACAGAGTCCCATTCGGCTTCCAGCAAAAAATCCTCCAGGAAACGCTGGCTTTACAGTGAAGCTGGCGTCCTGTGTGTAGGGGAGGGAACCTAAAAAGACTGTGATCGTAATGATCACATGTCTTTTTAGGCCAATCGCCTCCCCTCATACGCGCTGGAGCCAGCATGCCGGCTCCAGACACGTTCACTTCGCTTTAAGAAAGCTGGCGAGCCGGCGAAAAGGCCTCTTTTTCCTCAGACGCCGTTTTCAAAAGGCATCGTTCAGATTGCCTTCAAAGGCGCCTTTTCCACTAGAGCCGTCGTTTTCACTGAAAACGACGGAGTTTTTAGGCAATCTGAACGGGTTATCAATGAGAGTTGGCAAATCTGGGGGTAATTGGTACAATGAAATGGCACAATAAAAGGTCTCAATTTACAGTTTACAGATTTACCACTAAATAGATATAATTATGTAGAAGTTGGATTGGTCCACCTGCTAAACATAATTGTTACCTCAGACTAGAACACTGCCACATGACAATGAATGGAATAACTTTTGTAAAATACATTATTATCATTTCTACCCACCACTTATAACATGGAAGAATTACTTTCAGCAACTATAGGACACTGATAAAGTGCAGTAAATTCTTTGATAAGTACATTATAGAAAGGCTTCTATAGTAATTTTGGTAGACAGCCTGAATCCTCCAGGGGCAAGAGCGGGCACTATAGTGCAAGTAACAAATTCATTATTACATTTAACAAATCTAAAATGTATTTTAATGTATTATGATGTATAAAGTAAAATGTATAGGTAATATGTATTCCCTTTTCACAAAGCACAGGTTGAAAAGATAACAGAAAAAATTTACAACAGAATGGCTTGACTACAGAACTTGTCTGTGTGTCCCCATTATACTTATATTACTATATGGGGTATATTTACTAAGAGGCGAGTTTGCAGATATTTACTAAGCACTTTCCAATTCACTGCAATCTCGCCACTTATATACCCTTATAACTTACAAAAATGCAGTCACCGCTACCTGTTTCATGGTTTCCTTGATGTTTTGGAGCTGGAGTCTGTTGATCAGTTCCTGTGGAACCTGACACGTTGGATGTTTGCTGGATGAACTTCTGTGATATGTTCTTAGATGCCGTTTCTTTTGTCTTTGTGTTTCAGAAGACTGGTGCAGCTGTTGTATCTTTATGGAGCAATACGCCTGCTCTACATTACTCACAACCTCTTTATGAATAACTACAACATTAAGCAATATTCTCATTATCAAACATGCATGAAATAACAATCATACAATTGATTCAGACACAAACACCCACAAAACAATTACCAAAATATATTTCAATATAAATGTGTATAATGTCTGTTTTCAGGTGACACGTCATAACCTTACTGAGATTACTTAAATGTGTTCCACTTAAAATGTCTATTCATACAAATGAGCTGACTATGTATACCTTCCATGGCTGTGTGTCATCTGCAGTGAAGCTCTCTCATATCTTGTGACTATTAAGCAGACATGGGCAACCTTCTGCACTCCAGGGGATTAAGTAAATTGCGGAGATGTAGCCCTGAGATACCAATGAGATTCTAGTTCTCACTGTTCTATTACATACTAGAGAATGTCAGCTAGAATCTAATTGGTTGCTATTGGCAACATCTCCATTTTACTTTTTCTGCAGTTTAGTAAATTTAGCTTAGGTGGTGGTAAACTACAACTATTTGCATGTTGCATAATCATAGCTTCTATCTAAGATGAGACTTGCAGTTTCACAATCCATGTATTGCTGAAGGTTGCTGTTATAAAACATCTGGTTTGAAGGGATCACACAGACAAATCGATTCAATGTGTGTGCCAATATTTAATCTTTAAAATGTAGTTGGTATTAGCCTGGCATTTGGGTACTTAACTTATTTATCTGCTACTAAGAAGAAAACTCTTGACAGTCTGCTGTCATTTTACATTATGTTCCCAATTATGTTAAATAACAGAAAAAACTTTTAAAAAGTCAAAATGTTATCCCTTTTATGAACATTTAACGCCTTTAGCAGATGATCATTCTAGTGTAATTGGCACAGATAAACAGGGCTTGGGATAGTAAAGTGCCAGCTTCTTCCTTCTACATCAGCAGAGGGAAAACTTTCTTTCCTTCTGCTGAAGTCTGTATTGGAGCTGGTACATACCCAGGCTTCAACAGAAGGGAAAGGAACTACTTTTCGCTATGACAGGCATCCTGGCGGCTCTGGAAGAGTATATATTTTTTGATCAATCTTTTTTTCTATGTTTTCTGCAGCACAAAGCTGTTTAAAATCCAGAATGTGTATTAATCAAATGTTTGTGCCCTAGTAATGCTTTTTAAAATAATTTTGGCCACACACTAGATTTTTATTCCAGCTCCAATTCCAGCTTCCTCCTACTGTAGGAGTGATAATTTTATTATGGATCTGAATGTTATAAGCAAGATCATTTTCAGTTTTATACAAAAACAATTAGAAGGTAATCAAAGCTGCATTTAAGTGTGTAGAACAGTGAGACAAAGCCCCAAGGAATGACATCAGAAATATCAGAAGGGCCTGAAACACACAGATGCTTACTGCACTCACAATGCAATGAAGATGTGGGTAATTGATTTACTTCCAAATTAATTTAGAATGAAATAAAACCAGTTGAGTAAAGATTTAAAGCCTAGACCTATAGAATAGGATTATTCAACAAAATCCTGAGATCTGTGCGTGTTTTGAATATCATTAAAAACTGTGAATAAAGGAATATGAATATACATAATGAATTAATTGACTGCACCATGGCCTAAATTCACTAAGCAGAGATTTTGCTGGGGATTTGAAAAGTGGGGATTTTGCCCATGGCAACCAATCAGATTTGAGCTCACTTTCTCCAGTAAGTTAAATGAAGCTGAGAGCTCAAATCTGATTGGTTGCCATGGGCAAAATCCCCACTTTTCAAATCCCCAGCAAAATCCCTGCTTAGTGAATATAGGTCCATATATACGTCAGAATAACATATGTATTACATTTCTAAATAATTTTCTAAAATATAAAACCATAGATATTTTTATTTTGCACCTAACTATTTTTCACATTTATTTAAAAACCCCTCCTGTCTAGTATTTGTATGATGTCCAAATGTCCTGTCAAAACAAATGTGCACACCTATCTCAATATATACTATAGTCTGTATATTACATGTGATGTAATACTTTAATGCTGTGCTCTTTTGTTTTAATAGGTTTTGTGTTCTGTTATTGTTTGCTTTTGTTGAGATTCACAACAACAATAACAGAACACAAAACCTAATAAAACAAAAGTGCACAGCATTAAAGTATTACATTACATGCAGTATACAGAAAATTCAATAAAACTATCCTATTAAAAAACAAACAAGCTTTATCAATATTGTAGAATTAAAAAATGTCAGTCAGTAAGTGTACATTCATGTGTAAAAACCATTATAATCAGGTAAATATAATGAAAGACAATTGACAAATAATGATGATAAAGGGACCGATTCAATCCCGTGCGAAGACGGGAGGTTTCAGTCCCGTAATAGACGGGAAAAAGTGCACTTCGCGTTTTTTCCCGTCTATTACGGGACTGAAACCTCGCGTCTTTTTGTACGCACCTCTATGAGGTGCGAACGAAAAAACGCGATATTTCCTGCCTTACGCGAATAGCGTAAGGCAGAAAAAGATCGCGCGAAGGGGATTGAATCGGCCCCATAAAGTCAATATTTTAAAAAAGAACAGTTTTAAATAGTGCACAGATTCAACTGTTGAAGAAAAGACTTCGTCACACAGAGCAGTATATACATATGATGTGCCTAGTGCCTCTCTATTGGATAATATAGAAAGATTAATGATGGTACAAACCAGTGGTCGAAGTGGAAATTTAGTAGTGGGGGTATGGACATTTACAATTGGGGGTATGAAAACACAGGGGTATATTTACTAAGCAGGGAGATTGCAGTGAAATTCGAATTTGGGAAAGTTGCCCATGGCAACCAATCAGATTTGAGCTCTCAGTTTCATTTTACACTCTGGAGAATGTGAACTCAAATCTGATTGGTTGCCATGGGCAACTTCCCCAAATTCGAATTTCACTGCAATCTCCCTGCTTAGTAAATATACCCCACAGAATATAATAGAAGTCAATGGAGATTTGTAGTTTTTCAATTACAGCTTTGGGAAAGTGCCGGTATGACATACCCCAGTATACCCCCCACTTCGAGCCCTGGTACAAACAATAAAATGTCAAAATGAAATTACGAAAAAAAGACGCATGATATTATTGAAGTTTTATTAATTATTAATATTATTATTCATAATAAAAATAATTTTTATTATTTCAGTGTCATTTTTTAGTGTTTTAGCAATAAATGACCAGATATTCCCCTACACAGAAAAAATGTCTTAAGCATTCTATTCTACATCTGACTAAAAGGTCAAAACACATTATGACTTTCTTCTGCAGTGTATTTTCTACATACACAGATAGCAACCACATAGCAATGAAAATAACTTACCAGTTTTATCATGAGGTTTAGAAGAATTAGCTTCATTGAGTTTCCCATCAACAAGAATCTTCATCCATTTCTGAATCAAGCTCTTTTCTATAATATAGTTGTATATAAGTTATTTGGACATATCATATTATCACAAACTGACAAACCGATTTGTTCTCTAGAAGGGAAATCTCAATTGTAAAAGTTAATCAATAAATTATATATGAGAACTTATTCTTTATCCTACACAATGCTGTGCATGCATGTCTATGTGTACTCAGCTTTTAAGAAGGGATGCAATACGTGTTCCATACCAATCAACCACATTGAGATGTAGTGACTCATTTCATAAATGTATTTTAGTCTGATTCAATATTTAATCCAGTCTCCATATTTGTGGGCGGCAAAGCTTTTACTTACCCTGATCATTCCTCTCACATTCAGCAGCTTCAGACTCCGACTCAGAGGATGATGCCTGATGAACGGCTGATTTGGAGAACGATACAAATGAATCACTTTCATAGTTCCAACTAGGTTCATCTGTAATGGATTCAAATGAATCACTTCCATAATTTTGACTAGGTTCATTTGTAATGGATTCAAATGAATCACTTTCATAGTTCCTGCTATGGTCATCTGTGACGTTCGGATGTAAATCCCTTCCATGTCTTCCCCTGGAATCATCTGTAATTGATTCAAATGAATTGGTGGAATAACTTGATGAACTGCTCACAAGTTTGCTTTGCGTCAATATCTCCTCAGAAACTGGGCTCTCTTGACGGCTCAGAGGCTGTGCCATCTCACCTCTGTAATATAATTGATGCTGTTACTGAATTTAGTAGAGGACATGTATTTTGTATAAATCATTGATTGTATTTATAAATATAATTATAAAGGATTGTATTTGAATATATTAATGACCTTATTCTAGTGTTATAACCTGTAGTGTGCACGACAACAAATTGGAATACTGAAAAAGCAGACGGCTCTAGGGGTCAGATATGGCCCTAAGTCCCGTGTTATCTGTCACTGACAAGATGGTTCCATTTGAGGAGTATCTGGAATCACCTTATATTGATTAATAACAAAACATATATAATAACAATACTATAATATATAAATACTCACATTGCAATAGCAAAACTATCACACATTACTAAATGGTGTTTATTTTCTTCTTCTAAAATAATTAGTGATAAAAGCTGATTGCTTTCTGAATAAATTCTTTGCTGCTGTTGGCTTTTGGGGAAAATAATAATGAGCTGAAGTGCCCTGTCACACACAACATGACATGAAGACATCAGTCATTTTCACTGCCTAATATTCTTGAATTATTTGCCTGGAGTATACTACAACACAAGCACAAGATGATGAAAATAACACTGTGGGGATTCATTTCCAAGATCATCATTTCTACTGTCAACTGCAGAATGAAGACACATAGCACAGCAGAGCAATGTATTCACTCCATCAAATGCAATACAAATGGTCCAGTGCATTACACCTCTCACGCTATGCATTTTTATATTTAAATGTGTTCTACATACCCACAGCTATTTCCATGCTATTTCTGTGTGGAACTGTGCGTACGTTGACCCATATCTTTCCTCCATATACTCCAATTTCTTCCCACACCTCCAAAACATACCGGTAGGTTAATTGGCAGCCGACTACATTGTCCTTAGTGTATGTGTATATGTAAATTGCCCATCTGTATCAAATCCCCAATGTAACCCTGCGGGCAGGGCCCCCCTTCCCCACCCATTCAAGCTGTCTGTATTACACACTAATAAATAAACATTAATAATAATATGTGCGAATCCACTAAGAAGAAACTATGGATCATGTTCAAAAGGAACTGCAAGATGCTCTGCAAACCTTTTTCTTAATGCATAAAATTAAGAAGCACTTTTTTAGTATGTCAATGATATGTATGAACTTATTTTTCGACTTCTGAAGATTTCCAACATAGGGGGCAGGCTGCAGCCACAAGTGGAAGGATTTTATTGTTTCAATGTACAGTATTTGCAGGAATTCATAGGGCCACTAATCCAGACTTTGAGGTAGTTTTAATGTAGTGCTCTGCTGTAGAGTGTCAGTGTGATAACCCAGAGATGATTCATTTGAAAGAAACTAAAAGTGACAGTGTACAGTGAGCAAGTAATAGGACTGGAGAGGATGTTAAAAGTCAATGTTTTGCATTAACAGAAAAGCATGTGACAATCTGCTCTAAATGCATTGGCTGAACCCAGGTTTAATGGACTCTTATGAAGATGAGTTCTGACAATGACGACTTCACAATGTCCTCAGTAAAAAAAAAAAATCTTTTTAAAGGTCAAATGAATGAAGAGGATTACAATTAATATCTGATGGCCATTCTGTACCATTGAAAGATAAAAAAAAAACTAAATAAAACATCAATTTATGCATATGGAGCTAATGATTCGGACGCATCCACTAGCTCTGGGCCACAACAAAAAATCTGTGAGTTATCTATAACCTCTCAAACAGCCAAGAGCAGGCATAGATTTCCCATCATAAGCAAATGAAAATCCACATAAATATGGATGTTTGGATGGATAGGTATGCTTTGGATGGAATGAATGGGAACTTGTTAATTCCATCCTGTCTACCTATGGCCATTGCTTCACAAATTGGATTGGTTAAAATGCCTTTCAGTCAATTAACGCACAAGAACCTCTGAGCATATACTGTACAATGAGAAGCATATGTATAATAAAACTAAAAATTACAGGAAATTATTTTTTTTTTAAGTTGGGATGCATGTAAAAGCTTTATATTCATGATTTTATAAAATGCTAACATTTTACTTGTCAATTTTGGTGATTAAATGGAAAATATTAAGAAAGTAATGGTCTACTCAGGAAAAGCCAGTTTAATGTGGAGCTCATACAGTCCTGTAATAATCTATCTGATAAACACTTCATGGCATGAGTCATGGCAAGTCTATCAGGCTATACAGGACATAGGAGGTAGCTTTCTGCAGTTAAGAAGCTTTCGTAACAAAACACCATAACTAATTTAATTTACAAGAAAGCACATACAAAACCAATTAGCATGCAGCATTAATAAATGAAAAGGAAAATACTCAGGGGTATATGGAAGCACATGTAACTGTTGGTTACATGCAAAGTTATTAAAAACATACTGGTATATAATATCTATCTACATTAAAACATTATACAGGTATGTTTATCACAAAGACTAAATTACATACTATGAGATACCCTGTAAGGTACAGTAACAACGCTCACTCCTATTACATACCCTGTAAGGTACAGTACTGATGTCCAGTCATATTACATACCCTGTAAGGTACAGTACTGATGTCCATTCATATTACATACCCTGTAAGGTACAGTACCAATGCTCACTCCTATTAAGTTACAATACCGATGCTCACACATATTACATACCCTGTAAGGTACAGTACTGATGTCAGTCATATTATATACCCTGTAAGATACAGTACGGATGTTCACTTATATTACATACCCTGTAAGGTACAGTACTGATGTCAGTCATATTACATACCCTGTAAAATACAGTACTGATGTCCAGTCATATTACATACCAGGTAAGGTACAGTACTGATGTCCAGTCATATTACATACCCTGTAAGGTACAGTAATATTACATACCCTGTAAGGTACAGTACTGATGTCCAGTCATATTACATACCCTGTAAGATACAGTACGGATGTTCACTTATATTACATACCCTGTAAGGTACAGTACTGATGTCAGTCATATTACATACCCTGTAAAATACAGTACTGATGTCCAGTCATATTACATACCAGGTAAGGTACACTTATATTACATACCCTGTAAGGTACAGTACTGATGTCAGTCATATTACATACCCTGTAAAATACAGTACTGATGTCCAGTCATATTACATACCCTGTAAAATACAGTACTGATGTCCAGTCATATTACATACCAGGTAAGGTACAGTACTGATGTCCAGTCATATTACATACCCTGTAAGGTACAGTACTGATGTCCAGTCATATTACATACCCTGTAAAATACAGTACTGATGTCCAGTCATATTACATACCAGGTAAGGTACAGTACTGATGTCCAGTCATATTACATACCCTGTAAGGTACAGTAATATTACATACCCTGTAAGGTACAGTACTGATGTCCAGTCATATTACATACCCTGTAAGATACAGTACGGATGTTCACTTATATTACATACCCTGTAAGGTACAGTACTGATGTCCAGTCATATTACATACCCTGTAAGGTACAGTACTGATGTCCAGTCATATTACATACCCTGTAAGATACAGTACGGATGTTCACTTATATTACATACCCTGTAAGGTACAGTACTGATGTCCAGTCATATTACATACCCTGTAAGGTACAGAACTGGTTTAATGGTCTGTACCTGACCAGCACAAATGCATTTAATAATTGCCACGTGCCATGCAAAAAAACAAAACAAAAACATACATAAATAATAAAAATGGTAGTTATGCTGATGAGCTAATCATCAGCATAACAATCATTTTATTTATTTTAATACGTTTCTACAGCAAATAAACACATCACTAAAGCCTCAGCACAACCCATGTACACTATAAATTGCAGCATTCTAATACTGTACCTTTACAANGTTCATCAAAACTGGTAAAACCCTTATTACACGCAGATTGTCTCCACTTCCGGTCTCCGTATCCCTGGTTACACTACACAATGTGCAGCACGAAAAATGGACCGCCTTGAAAAAATCACCTGACTTTAGTTCCTAGTAAGGAACTGTCCTAGAAAGAAACAATGAAGAAAGGTTCCTAGGTATGTAAATTTCAAAAATCTCCTTGCTATTAAAAATATAGTGACCCTAAATAAATAATGAATTAATTAAATAGATATAAATGAATTAAATAAATAAACAAAATAAAGTGTGATGTGTGCAAACATATTTTTTGGTTGCCATCATCAAGCATGCTCATTCTTAATAATAATTGGGGCAGGACTGGAGGCAGTGATTTACATTAATTACCCAAAAATACAGGTGTAATCTTAAGCAGTAGAAATGAATTATAAGTGGCAGGTTATAATGATAATCAAGAGAAATATGGCATCAGGTAGGTGTATAAGCTCACAATGCAATGTGTCTTCCTATACCCTTAAGTAGCTTTTGTCTTGTCAGCTCAGCTTCCAATTGTGCTCACGCCGTATACAATATAGTATATTATATAATATAATATACAACATACTGGAGCACTTGGTGATGGGTGTAGCCTATAACAGCGATCACTGCAGTACAGTTAACCTGACAAATCTAAAAGGGCAACATGGTTAATGATCGTCATTGCTCTATTCAACAGGTTTAATCTTAGAGTTTTGTGGGTGCAGGGTGGAAAGGCACCATGAGCCCTAATCTCTTTCTGGCAGCAGCAAATCCTTGCAAACTTTGTGTTCAGCATTACAATAATTAAGTATGGTATAAGTATGGCATATATCAGTGGTTCCCAAACTTTCTCAGTCGAGGCACACTTGGAATCTCCATAATTTTCCACNGCACCCTTAATACAAAATCATTTCCCATTTTTTTTTTTTTGAGTCAAAAAAGAGTAAAAACTATTTAGGTAAATACAAAAATACTTCAGGGTGATATCAAATCTTGTGTTTCTCCNATACAAGACGTAAAATTGTGCTTCTAAGCAACACTATCAATGTGCCACCACATCGGAAAAACCATTCTGCGTCACCCCAATGAGAGCGTCGCGGCACCCCAGGGAGCCACGGCACACAGTTTGGGAACCACTGGCATATATTGTTATTTCTTAAGTTAAGTTTTACATATAGGCGTTTTGCTTATAAGCAAAAATAAGCAAAACGGAAATCAGCCCCAAAATGGGTAAAATGTAATGTTGTAGATACATAAGGGGAGCCAGTGCTATGATGCTCAGCACCTTTCTGTTTAACTATCAATCCTACATTATAGTTTCCACATAAACATCCTAATACACAATCCTAGATCAGATCCAAACTTGAACTTGCAAGTGTAAAGTTACACAGATACTGACTAGCATTTCTGTTACACTGTTATTAAACTTACTCTCTGCGACTGATGGAATTTACCTACCCTGCAGTTCAACATGGTCTTGCCAATGCGTAACTTTATATTTGTAAGTTCAAGTCTGGATCTGGTCCCTTGTAACCACAATCAAAAAGCAAATCATTGTCACTACTATATAATACAGACAGTAGTCCCACTTTATTCTTATATCTTAGTGACAGCCATACTATAGACAAATTCTGCTATACAATACAGAATCCATACAGAATCCTTCAGACCACTATACAATACATTTAACATTCTTGAAACCACCACTTTGTGTTTTGTTTTGTTTTGGTTTTTGGGGGGGGGGGGATTATGCATTGTGTAATAACAATATAAAAGAAGCACAGCTCTGTTCTTGTGAGCACTTACTCTTATCCAGTGACACCTTGCGCACACTGCACTAGGTCTGGGCAGAATATATGCATATTTCCCCCATGAGTATCTCCAGCTTTCCAATATTGCCTCTAATTCTCGCCAGCCTTCCAATATTTCCCTTATTTCCCTTTATGTGTCTACAGCCCTTCAATATTCAACTCTATTGTCTCTCCAGCCTTCCAATACTACAATATTTCAAATTTGTTCAATAAAACATTAATAATATAAATAACAATTTAAAAAATATAAAATAATTTCTGAGTAAAAAACTAATACAAAAGAGCAAAATGGAATTTTTAGGCTATTGAAATGCATTGGTTATTGCATTTAACTGAATATAAGAGAATAACATATATTAGCTAGAAATTTCTAGTTTACACATATAACATCTAGCCAGAATTCATAGAACATGAATTATAGTAATTGATGCTTATAACTCCAGTAGGCTGCAGTGTTTGCGCTGGGAGCAATCACATTTTTGGAAGCACAAGCTAAAAAGCAGAAGGAGAGAGATCCAATAACAAAAATGAAATTAGAAAATTGGATTTCTCTACATCTGTCAATTTGTGAATACGGAGAAAGAAGATGATCTGACTTGCCGCTTCCATTAGCTGAGAGAGCTGCAGTATAATACAGTATCACCAATGTACTTTAAATCCCTGGCTAACAAATCATGAATTCAATTAGGTCTGACAGAGGTTAAGAGAATCTGTGCAACAGAATCTTCACTTATTCTCAGGAGCAAATGTATTTCTTATTTTTTTTACATTCAGGTACATAAAAACAATTACTGAAAAAGCATAGCTAGACAAATGATAAACTGATGCAGACACCGTATAAAAAGCAAAATGCTGTATTTGATTTTTTCTTTTATTGCAGGTTTTTTTTATATTGTGAATGTTCTATTGCCTGTTAAACATTTATCCCTACATGAACAGTGAACAACGTCCTACAAATAAATAATTATTTTATTACTTTTGGCTTCACATATTAGTGGGGTTTTTTTTAACCAAAGGTAGGGTCAGGATCTTGGCGAGGTGCTGTTACTATATGATTTCTTTCTATAAACCTGTGCCTAAATTTACTAAACTGCGGAAATTCCCATAGCAACCAATCAGATTCAAGCTCTCAGTTTAATTGTACATACTGGAGAATGTGAGCTTGCTCACATTCATATTCACAAAATGATTGAAGATGGTAATTTCCAGTGGTTGTTCTGGAATGAATACTGAATGCATCTCAAGCATAGTTAATATGTATAGAACAGATCCAGATCTCTAATGCCACTTTACTTAGAGATAGATAATGCAGGAAGTTGGGATTATGTTATAAAATATTGCTAATATTTTGGTGTGTCTTTTTGCTTACTTCAGATTGCATGCACATGTNATATACAGGAAATCTCCTGAATCTTGACTGCAGCAGGCAAGATTCACAGATGCGATATGCGACTGTCGGGAGCTCACTTTGCAACATCGCACTCGATATCTCACAGGTGCATACCACCCAACTGTCCCACTTTCAGGGGGACAGTCCAACTTTTGGGGGACTGTCTCGCTGTCCCTCCCGCCACCCAGTTTGTCCTGCTAAGGGGACAAACTTTGATTTTAATATGATACAGTGGGTTGCGGCATCAAAAGGGGCGGGGCTTGAGCAGGGAGTGGGAGGAGTCGTTGTCTCAGGGGCGGAGTCGGGTGGGTCCTGGGGCGGAGTCAGTCTGGTCGGGGCGGTGCTTATGTGTCCCGCGACCCGGACCTTTAAAGTTGGGAGGTATGCAGATGTGTATGGCCATCATAAGACACCATTTTATGTGGAATAGCCAGTTTACAGGATAAATACATTATGTATAGTTTATAAAAAGGCAGTATGTTCAGAAGTCATAGATGCAGATTGGTCCTAGTAGTACTTTGTCAAACACTGATTTTTGTTTTTTTTTTATTTTAGAAGTGACCATAAATGTATTGGATGTGATATTTTCATAATGAAAGCAGGATTGCATGGCTTCATTTACTTGACCAGTGGTTGGATCAAGTGCAAACAATTGGTTTTAATGCTATAATAAATGTAAGTGGCCACTGTCAAGAGTTACATCATATGCCTTTTGTCCTTGACCTTATATACATGGTTCATTTAAAAGTCAGGTTGATTGCTAAAAGGATTACCCACTGCCAGGAATAATAAAGTGCATATATTTAAAATGGCATGCTGGGCTGCAATGTTTCCTAGCTTTGTATATTGGCAATGTAATCCAGTAAGGTATAAAAGGTGGCTTTTATTGCTTTCAAAAAATGAATGAAAGTTCCTTTTTTTTAACCGAGACATTACGTAGCCACAAAGTGCAGGGTGTAGCTCACTGCATTCCAATGTGTAAGAGCACAGAGCCAAGACAACTCTTAATGCCATTTCTATAAATGTGGCACCTTCCTGTTTTAATTTCCATATGAAGCTGATTATGACTGTTACTATATGCAGTGAGTATATATATTTGTCACTGTCTCAATATATTATGTCAGGTTTACATGTCAGTGAGATACCAACCTGAACACAAAACAATTTGTGGTATTATGACTATGTATTTTTCATGTGCAGGACAGATTATACTACTATAATGATTCTGAATGCCAATACCAATAGCTAGTAATGTTTAGTCTAGTTAACAGTCTCCAAAAGACATGACACAACTTATCACATCAGGAATCCCTGCACCATCTACTCAGTGCCATGTTTAAAATTACTCTCCATCCTATTCTGGGTTTCCAGATATATGGGGTCTTAATGACGTTGGATTCCTAGGCAAGTTGGAGCCTACCTCCTGGACTGTCTAAATGCCGATCTTACTCAAAGTGACATCAGGGGTATAGCATGTATATATGGCGCCAGGAGCCGTAGAATGCTTTGGCCCCCCCAATCCATACTCTCATTGGGTCTAAATCAAGTAGCCACAAAGTACGTTATGCAACGTACTTTGCACCTAACATATCAGATTTTTATTTCCATGGTTCATAGATCCGCATATAAAAAACAATTTTTTGTTGCCACAATAGATGGGGAAAACAGTGCTTTGTACATGATTCATTTCAATTTGCAATTGATTCAGGTCCACAATGTAGTGTAGTGTAGGGAGCAGGAGCATAACTACCACTGTAGCAACCATTGCAGCTGCTATGGGGCCCACAGCCTCAATGGGGTAAATAGCTGAATGGGATAAACAGCGGTATAGCAATATTAGCTAATATTGTAATACTATACCGCTTTTTACCCTGATGAAAGTCATATGTAAATGACTGAAACATCAGATCTGTGACCATGACAAAATAAACTCCCATGGCTTTTCACCATGTTACCAAATCTCCTGAATGTCTGTCTTCTATTCTCATATATAATTTAAACATAGGGAAGGGGGTCCCGTGGTAGGGAGCGAGTAGCTGTAGTGTAGTATAGGGAGCGGCTGTAAAGGAGTGTTTATTCTTACATGAAAATTTACTTTTTTCTTATCTGTGTGTCTCAAACTGAAAGCCTTTGAAGAAAATGAAGATTGAAAGCAGCCTCTGCCCCTGCCCCCATTGCACATATCCATTCCAGCCCTACCCCCTCATGACATTCTGCCCTCCTTGTGCACCCCCCTCGAAAAGAGAGCTGCCATTGAAAACCTGGTCACGCAGCTACCATGCTCCCTTTATTCAGCCAGAGTATGAAGCTGGAGCTACAACATATACAAACTTGCATAATTTCCTGAGTTCTAATATTATTTGTTTGATTATATGAGTTTATCAAAGGAAATTGTATCTTAGATCCTGACCTAATAATATGTGTAAATCACCTGTCCATTTGTCTGTACACAGTTAAGCCTGATGGATTGGGGATGAGTCCTTTAAAATGTGCAATATGGGCTGGACCCTTCCACTTAGAGACAGCTGCATAGGACTAAAGGTAGGTTTCAGGACTAAGTGGCCTAAATTCCGCACACGCGGTGAGAGTGCATTGGGGAAACAAGCCCATGAATTGGTAAAAAAAAAAAACATGGACATATATGGCGTGTCACTCATATTAATATGATGGTGAGGGTAATATTAAACTTCCATTTATCATGTTGGAGGTTTATTTACTGTTATTAAGCTTTGCTATTCTAATGTCAAGTAGTACATGAAAAGCAGCATAACATACAGGGGCTGGCTGGCAACTTGTAGCACACACACACACCTATTACTAAAAATTAGTAAAAAAAAAAAAGAAGACTCATCTCAATCGTAACTTACTTCTTCTGCGGTCCTACTCTCTCTTCCACAAGCCTCTATGCAAAACTCTATACCGTAAATGTTTCTAGCCATCCACCAATCAGGATGCTGACAGCCACCATTGACTGGTTGTCGGCTGGGAGGCAGGTTCACACTGCTACTTGGCCGCTCTGATTGTGTATATTCCACAATCAGAGAGACTAGGATGTTTCCTGGCCTCTCAGTTGGCCGCCCTCTTCACAGAGCCTAAAGAGCACAGGAGCAATGGCCCAGGAGGCACATGTCCCCCTTACCCAGCCCGCTCATGATAACTTCATAGAAAATTCTAGCTAGCTAGCTGAACATCAAGAACCGGATTCAGCTGTAATAAATTCCAAATTTTGTTTAACCTAATGCTGGAATTACTTGGTTAAGTGTGCGATAACCTCACTATGCAGATTCCTCTATATATGGTGGAAAACACTGGCCCATATTCAGGAAAATTCCTACCTTAAGGGTTCTGCATCATCCGTGATTAACTGTAGCAGGATGCAAGATCTGTATAGTATGTAAGGGCTGACGACACTCCAGTTTGCATACTGTATTATCATTATTCTTATGTGTGTATTTTGTGTACGCGCTCACCTACATAAATGTCATTGTTTACATAGCTGGATCTTGTGGTTCCTGTTATGTAGTCTGTGCTAGTGGAGTGCATGTACACATATTAGTACACTTCTCTTTGAATAGTTATTTGCACCTAGGGTTTGGAAAATGCATTGGTTACCACCATTTGTATCCGGTCATAAAAAACAAAATATTTTTTGTACCATGAGGACTTTTTGCAGGTGCAAATAATGGAACACTTATTAGTGAGAGAATTGTAATTTCCAGGAGTATGTGGTGTAATGAAGAACGTCAAGGTGAAATAGATGGATAACAAGACTTTAGCTGTTGTTATACAGTAAATTTATTCAATGACCCCATTTGATTCCAGTGGTATTATTGCCACTCTCCAGTATGTGTATAAGAAGAAATAAAATGACCAGACATATACAGGAATCACTTCTAGACAATTGACAAGACTAAGCCTGGGACAAGAAAAATAAAGCACACATTGGAAATATGAGTATTTTGGACTCTGCATTAGTGACTCTGTCAAACCAAACTGCTACTCAATGGACATTGGAGTCTGTGCTTTTCTCTCCTCTCCTGTTTATGCTGTTTATTCTGCTTTTTTTTGTAAGCATGATAATAATCCCTGGCACATTGTCATAAATGATAGAAATTTCAATTGAAAGTTAATATATATGAATAATGCAGACAACACTATTGGGTCAAGTTGATGGTTTACTAATGAACTATATGGCTAGTGATGGTGTGATCGTTTGTATTTTTATGTTTAACTGATTTTTATTTGTTAAAAATGTTTTTTTATGTTTTTTATTTAGTGCCATCTGGCACTTCTGGTAAATGCCAGATGGGCCACTGGTGTGATGGGCTGCAACAAAGTGCTGCTGGAGAGCTTCAGCCATCTACAATCAGTGTGCTGACAGCCAGCTATAAAAAAAAAGAGCAGTCTGATTGGTTGATAACTCTAGGTGGGCCTGTGTGCATTAAATGCCAGGGCTGATTTTTAGCACCAGTCCGGTTCTGATTTTATATATTCACATACAGAGATAATTGCCTCTAAAGTCAGTTATAACCTGATTTCCTTACTTGCCCTATTGCATTCTTCCTTCCATGTACACCTATTGGCTCGATCCACCTTAGTTCACCACCTTGAATTGCACTGTATTTGTTTTCTTCCTGTATAACTTAACATCATTATTTAGAATGTGTTACACATAAATCTATTTATAACATGTGTTTATTTTTAAATGTATAATACATAAATTCTCCATTTTTAGTCGCAGCCCTGACCTACTTGGGGTGGTGTCAGTCCAGCAAAGAGCAATCACAGACATTGCCTGGCCCACTGCAGATTAAAATGCTGTGCCGTAGTGGAGTAGGTAATGTCTATCTGACATAGGATAGGATCCAGACTTCCGTATAATGGGTGTCTTATGCTAGCAGTGTGCGTACATTGGGTGTAAAGCTCGATCTGCTTGTGACTCTGCCAGAACGTATTTCAGTGCACAAGGAGATTGTGTTCCTACATATCTACATGCCTGTTCCCTACAAGGGGAGGGACATGGATAGGCATGCAGATAAAGGGAGGGTGATCCACACAGAGCACTATAAGTAGTAATTAATACAAAGTCTGTACAGGACAGGAAAGCAACACAGGATTTCACTTCCCTCTTCCATGTGGACTATCAGACCTCTATGTGTTGAGGAAATGCAAAGAATTCTGATTGTGGTTCATTGATAGGCATTGAAAAATGCTTGTATTGGATGCAGGGATCAAATCGGATGGGGGGAGGGGTATGTAGGACGCCATACCGTAACTGTTCCCACAAATTCAATCAATATACTGTAAATCTCCATTAACTTCTAAAGTTCCACTTCGACCACTGATGGATGGACATGGTGTTTGTGACTATGTGACACTTTTCAAAATACCATAAGTGTTTACATAGTAAATCTGAGAATAAGTATATACCTTTTCATTACTCCACACACATACGTAAATCCTCACCAAATCATTCCATTTGATCTCTTTATTAGTATGCCAATGACACATTGAAGATGCAGTAAAAGCTTCTTATTTAGTTGTCAACGGTTTGCGCTGAGTTTTATAAATAATGGGGGCGTTTGCTTGGAACCAAATGTCTTTGTCCATATGCTTTCTCGAGTTAACTTTCTGGTGCTCTTGGATTGTCAGCATAAGCAACAGATGCTCTAATAAAGACCTCCATCTGCCTGCAGAATGCTAGAAGACACCGCATGCCGCACGGGGGATCACTGCTCTGAATATTCTCTGCTGGAGCCACCTGGACATCTTAGTGACCACTTTTATTATTCCTATGAACAGTACAGTATTATAAATCTTAGTGTGCATGTCTTTTACTCTTTAGGAATTTCCATCTGTGTACAGACAACTATACAGTACATAATATTAGTGTTGGATGTCATTTACTTATTTATTTTGTGTATAATGGAATTTCGTTGTTCTCACATATCGGTATAAAGACCATTCCAAATGTGTTATGGTCAACTTTTATGCACTTCTTCCCAAGAAATGGGTATTGTCAACAGCTGATTGATACATGAGGAGTATATCGTTCCAACTTTCGTTGAAAGCGAAATCGGCAGCTTCCAGCTTAAAGTATCACAGGAAACGCCGGCACAGTGATCGTAATGATCACATGTCTTTTTAGGCCTATCGCCTCCCCTCGTACGCGCTGGAGCCGGCATGCCGGCTCCAGAGCGTTCAGTTTGGTTTAAGAACGGCGGCGAGCCGCTGAAAAGCCTTCTTTTTTGGCGGCTTTGGAAGCCGCCGATCCTAAGGCGACGTTTTCAAAAGGCAACGTTCTCATTGCCTTGAAACGGCGCCTTTTCCACTAGATTCTTTGGCAATGTGAACGGGGTATTTGGCTTCTGAAATAGCAGCTGTGCTCCCTGCAGCTACAGCTGTTACACCACTGTTAGCCAGTGCTCAGGATCTGTATGAGCGGTACTGCAGTGTGGTTCCCCAGGACTTGTGGGTGGCACAGCCTGGCTGTACTGATCCAACAGGAAGCGGCCAAGGCCACAGATATAGTTCTTGGTACTTTCTGATGCTTCTAATGCTCAGCAGTGGTGGACCAGACAAATGTGTGTATCCATGACTGCAGGGAGTCACTGAGACAGGCTGCCTACAACATGTTTCTGAAGTAACATTAGCATCATTGTGCATGGATATTGTTTGAGAACATGGAGAATATAAGCAAATACAATAAAAATGTAATTTCACATTTAAGTAAGAGTTAAGGGTATATGGTGCTTATATCCAATTATTGTATTTCCCCTTAATTGTTATCAAATTATTCATGATAATAAGGTTATAATTGTGCTTGAATGATCTTTCATAACAGAGCTCTATCTTTGTCCTATAATAATGCCTGTGCCGTGGTCGAAGTGGAATGAAAATAATAGAAGTGAATGAAGAAATTTTCACATTCTATATCAAGATGGACCTTGAAAAAGACCACTGTGTGTGGTAGAAACGCGTTGGTAAAAGGGGATGCATTAGGTTTTTGTAAGCCATTTCTGAGTTTTTTACACTTGTTTCACTTTTCCAACCGGGATAAAGGGCCCTTTAAATCCCAGGTTGTATATCCATCTAGAACTGTGGTATTATAGTGTAAATATCAGAGGCACAAAAATTCTATTTTTGGATAATTGAGTTTATTAATATTAATTTTATTGTGAAAATAAAAGACGTTTTACAATTACGGGATTGGAGAAGTAATATATAAGATTGGAGATAGATTTACAAAGTAAGAATCCCCCCCCCCTCACCCACGTGTGAGAAGCCGAGCAGTGGAGACATCCACCTTAGGAGATCCCGAGATTGGAGGAGTGTTCGGGTGTTTCCGGAGACGGATCGAGGGGACGGAGGTGGGAGATAACTTTGAGGAACAAACCGGTGGGATCCGAGGAATTAGGAGAAAGGAGAGGAGCATCGCCAAGCACGGGCTGCTGTTGATTCGCCTTCCTTGCAAGAGGAGAAAAGTGTAAGTCTCTATACCTATAAATGGGATGACAAATTAACAGGCTGCACAAGTTTCTCCTCTTCTTTCCTCTTTACCTGTCGGGGAGAATTTCGGGCGGTTCCGGAATAGGAGAAGAGCTCGGACATTCCCGGAGACAAAGGAGAATTGGGAAGATAGAGGTGTACGACGATCTGTCCACCAGACGTGCATACATACAAGTTAATTAAATGTGAGTGCAAAAGAAGCTTTATACATCTATCGTTTTAAAACAGTCTTCACTATTTTGCATTTTCTTTTTCTTTCCGTCTGAGAACACCGTGACGAAGAAGGGGATTAAAAAGAAAGGGGATCACCGTTTATAACAACTTGAAACGGGACTGACCTGAAAGATATTGTTATATACAAGGAAATCAGGATAAAGGTCGGACTTTTATTATTTACAGCACATCAGATGGACTATTGTTGTTTTATACTATTTTGTGAAGTATTTTTGTGAAACATTTATATACTTGTGGTTTCGGATCCTCCAAGATAGAGAATAGTTCACGATATCGAGGGGGACAAATTGAAGGAGAGCAGACCTACATTTTTGTGGGGTCAGCGCTATTGATATTAATCTGTTCTTTTATTATTTTGAGTTCGGTGTGTAAACATTGAAAGGAGGGAAGTACGACCCTCAATTAATATCGCAGCAGCTTTAAAATACTCGCTATCCATAAGTTTTTTGTTTATACATTCTATATCATGCCATCAAGTTAGAATTTTACCTTCCTAAACTATTGGGGTATCGCTGTACCTCGTTGCACAGCAGGTTTGAAATGACTATGGTTCTTTGGTTATATTTTGATGCCTTGGTTTATGACCCTGCAGTGGTGACTAAATCCAGAAGAGGACCTTAATGAAAATATAAGAATTTCCCCTAACTCTCCCCTTCTATTCCCAAGACCTTAACACTCCATCTCCAGCAGCCTAACCTTAACACACTTGCCTATAACCCCAACCTCCCCTAGCCTGCTGCAGTAGCCCCGCGGCTGTCCTCTCGCTGCAGCCTGGTCGAGGAGTCAGAGGGGTAGAGATTCGACATGTATACCCATTCTCAATAATGAATTTCATTTCAGGTGACATTAAACTGTCTTCTGAAATATAACTTTGCAAAAAGCATCCTGTTTAAATGATTGGCCACCGCTTTACTTATCTTTCATAGGGGTCAAATTATGAGGTTTGCCAGCATGTGAGAGGGTCAATGGTAATAATTTTTATATACATTTTATTATTTTATTTTACCATTATTTGGATTTGCCTTTTAAATTCCAGTGTTAAACTTCAAACCCATATAAGAGCAAAGAGNTATAGTACTGAAAGTTATGCAAATACATGTTTTAGTGTCTGAGCGGTAAGTACCACTTTAGTCTGCCCCGCATTTCATTTATTTTACAACTTCTCCTCACACTTCCCTCTTTACATAATCTCATGTAAGACATTTTTATATCTTCCAGCTACATTCAAACTCATACTGGTGTCTATCTGACTGTGCTCCTCCTAGGCCAGGGGAGAAACTGTGGCTCTCCAAATGTCAAACTACAATTCCCAGCATTCTTTAACTGCATAAACATATGCCTTCCTGCAATCACAGTCAGTGTGACAGTCAGTCTGATTGGAGGATCACATCACAAGAGCTGCGCAGGAGTTAGGATGTCACGTCACTACAATCTAGAAACTACACTGCGGTGACTTGTAGCTCTGTGATCAGGATCTGGGGGGGAATTCAGTAACTGACGAATTTTCGTTGAGAATTCGTTTCGTCAGCGTTCGTCAGTGATGAAAATTCGTCAGTGACTGGTGATGTATA
>JABWIB010000317.1:47066-60632 GCA_016617825.1 Platyplectrum ornatum
TGTTATGCTGATTGCAACTAATTAAATTTACCTCCCCTGCAATTCAACATGGTTTTGCCCATGAGAGTGTAACTCATGAGTGTAAATCATGAGAGTGAAAAGCTGAATCTGGCCCATAGTTATTAATCTGGCCCTGTATTGTCTGGTCCACATACATAAATATACAATTCAACAATTCAATGATCAATATCTTTTATGGATGAATACTTGTTTTTCTTATTACACACTGATTGTCATCTTCTATATTATAGCTAATAAAATACATTAAAAGCCAATTACCCCAGTAAAACAGTAAAATGTGTGAATAACTGCTTAATTTTAGAACTGATACCAGTAATTTGGCATCTACCTCATTAATTATTTTTAATTATGAACCTGCAATATATTAACTAACAATGAATTTCAGATCGCATTCCCTGTGCATGTTAATATCTTGCAGGTGTGTTTGTTTTTCCACTGTATTTGTGATTGGTGATTGATACAATGTTATTGGTATACTCACCTATAACCCATGAAAAGATGAAACGCGTGATGGTTTAACTATATTCAGCATCTTGGAACCGTGACAAGCTCCTATATTCATGGTCATTTTTCCATAATACTGTTGGCATATGTACGAACCTCTAAGCAGGAAGACTATTACTTAGGGCTGTATTACTGGCTAGGAACATTTTGTTTATGCTTCAGTCTGATCTGATTTTGCTACAATGTTACACATCTATGTTAAATTGCTATTAACCCTCATGGAATATACTACACTTCCAGTGTCTTGTTCTGTACAGTATATATGAAAATTACATTGTGTATCACATAGTTGTGTGGTCATTTATCTTGTTATATATCGGGGAGTTGTGACTTTGTGTATATAAAGCTACAATATATTACATGTTGTTGCTTAGTATTCATCACAGTACCTTACTGAAACCACCTGGCAGCGGTGCAGCAAAGCATATGTTGACAAAGCATGCTGAATATTCAATAATGTTTCTTAGAAGTTGGCATGAAAAATGTAAAAGTTTTCCCTTGACTGGAACCTTAGACACACAAGTACTGGCAGAAGTTAGTAAATGCGGCACAAGTTACACTGAGAAGCTTTGAACTTTTGCTTTATAGAACAAGTTTCTAACGTGCCTCCTCCATATCCATCACAGACTATGACATTACAGACTAACACAGGTCTGGACCAGTCTATGGAACAAAAGCCCAAGCAGAAGTTCAATAAATCTGCCATCACCAGCCACAACTGTGAAGGTAAAGGACACTTTAATGCAAAGGGGTTTCCAATCCTGTAATATAGACATGAGTGCTGCCAAATCACTGATACCTGGACAATTTTAATTCTCTTGAATGAATTGGCTTTTTGGCAGAAGAGCATTTTTTTCTTTTAGCACCAAATGGACCTATTAGTTTATTGGGTTTTGATTCGCTCTTTAAATTAGTATGCAGTGTATACTGTAAATCATTAGGAGTTTTCCTTTGGGCCCCTGAGAGCAGCCAGATGGCCCACAATTTGTTTTGTGTTGTGCTTCCTTATCCTTCCTTATAGTGGTATCAGTTAGCTACGGTTTGAAACTATAAACCACTGTCTGGATCAAAATCAAGGTTCAAGATAAGAAACTTTTTAAGATACACTACTATTCATAATCAGATAATTGAAAGAACTAAATGTATTTATACACAAAATATTCATTCCGCAATTTTATTCTTAGCAATAATTGACGAAATATTAAAATTATATTCAGACACTTCATATGTTGTATTGAGATATAGTAGAAAACATTGTTATCATAGCACAGGTGAAATAGCAATATATTACAGAGTAAGCCTACTCTTAATGCAGGAACCATTCCTATTCTTCACTCTGCCTTGCTCGTACCAGCCCCATTCTAATCAATACAATACCTTCAGTGCTAAAGTGCACCATCTACCTTTGTTCAGATTACAGTGTTGACCTGGGAATTTCCAAGGATTTCACTGAATTCCTGGGTTTACATTGTTCAGATTACCACCTATGTTGTTAGTAGTAAAACCTGTGATTGGTTATCAATTATGATTGACGTGCTTTAATTACCCTATCAACTGTTTAGTCTACAACCAGGTAGGTACCGTTTAGACTACAAGCACCATTCAAATTACCACCAAAAACCCAAGAATTTCAGGCATCCCGAGAAGCACATGAAATACCCAGGTTTTGGGGGTAATCTGAATGTGGTATTATATAGTTCAATATTAGGTTAACCACAGTTTTTTCCTTTTTTTTATTTGTTTTTTTTATTGGTAGGAACCATTTAAATTGCTTTTTAATTGAGCAAACAGATTAACATTAATCAAATAGTAAATAAATGGGCACAATTGAATGTAAATAGACAATTAAGTCCTGCTAACTAGTTGCTATTTGTCTTGGATTAAAAGGGATATGTTGAGGATGGGGCATTAGCATAAAAACAAGGAGGATTGAGTGGATTGTTAATGACTGCTCTTGGTGCTGGAGTACATTACACCCCACAGCCTCTGCCTATACGCACTCCATTGTATGTTTCAAACTGCTGCACCATTCCTGTATATCCTATTCACAGCTGCAGATGGCTGAGCTCTGCTCTAAACTACAGCGCTGACCTGGAGCGCCTGTTGTAAATGTTCATATTGGGCAGCAAAATATTCACATTAATATGAATAATATTCAATATTATTCATATTAGTAAATATACCGGCTCTTCCCATAGCTGTAATCTCCTCACATTACCACAGTCACGGTGAGCGCACAAACTATTCTACATTACACACTGCAACTTAACACATATTCAAATTCTCTGGCATATGGGCACAGGACATTACTGTACCAAAAAATGGATTTATGCACAGTATGAGCTCATAAAAAAGATTAAAGTGACTCATTAGTGCGTCTGAATCAAAATTGCAGTGAAGACAGTTTAAAACGGCTTCATAGCACCCTGCTGGTCCATCCATTTAGACATTAACCCACTCAGGGCTAAAGTTTCAACTAGACATTAAGGAATTGCTGGTGTTGCGACTTTTTCTAGACCAAGTGAATGTTTCAAAGGACATTACTTAAAGCACTTACATCCTTTTTTATTGCTGTTATTTAAATGTTTGTTATTACTTTGTGTATTTTGTAGTCATTTGCAAAAATTATTGTTATCATTAATAACATTAATAATAGCACACTTATGCTATGTTCAGATTACCACCCTGCAAATACCTGTTTTTTTGGGAGTTTTTTTTAATCAGGGTATTTGCCGGGGCACACAGGTATAGCATTGAGAAAAACTGTCAATCAAAAGTGATTGTGATTGTGATGGTCTTTCTTCAGTGATTGGTTGGTAAAAACCAATCACGTTGTTTACATAGCCAATCAACTCTTCAGTGAACTACCCAGGTTTAAAAAACACAGGTAGGCACTATTTAGACTGAAGCCACCAGGAATGACCCATGAAGGACCCAAGGATAACCCTTCTTTTTACCCTGGTTCTATGATCCGGGTACAAAGACACATGAGATCTGATTCAGTGCCAATCAGTGCATGCAGAGATCAGCAGAGATCTGTAATTTAACACAACTTTTTTTCCAATATGTTTAATATATTTTTTACACTTAATGATGCAGGTAATTGATCATAGGATACTACCTGCTTCCAAGATGCTACGCTCAGTTTACACCTGAGCGTAGCAGGACATGGTGTAAACTGAGAGTCAATTAGCAGGGATAATCCCTGCTCGAAACTCATATATGTATCAGTTGCAACAGCATGGAGGCATGTCTCTGTGCGATTCAGATCGGTACACAGCAGCGACTCTGCCGGCTTGAATCAGGTCAATGGTGTAAGTTGGCCATTAACGCTCAGAAGCAGGTAATTGTCCCTTGGACATTTACCTGCTTCTAAAAGGCAACCCATGTTACAAAAAAAATAAATAAAATGAAATATAAGTTGTGTACTATGTATTTTTTTATTTTTTATTTTATCATTTTATTTTTATTATTTTTTACAATTTTTTTTAGAAACATTGAAACTGTGAAAGTTCAGGCAACCCAGGGAGTTCCCTGAAATTGCTGGGTTTTTGGTGGTAAGCTGAAAGTAGCATAACTATCTTGCAAATATTAAATTCAAATTAATAATACACACACACACTTAGCAGAGATCAATTTATTTATTATGTATTCATTAAATGTTTTTTATACAGCGCCATCAGATTACGTGGAGGTTTAAAATTTCAACAATCATTAAGACAAGGTTGTAACAAACAGAATGGATGGGGAAGAGGGTCATGCCCGCAAGCTTGTACTCTATGAGAACATACATGGGGCTGAGTGCTATTTTTTATACAATGGACCAGCCAGGTAAAAGTGTGCAGTGTTAGTAGTAGAACTGAAGATCATTTCAGTCCAAGTTTGCGTTGTTTTGGAATAGAAAGGTAAACTGTAGTGTAGATTAGTTATAAGTAGGATAAAAAATTTTAAGTAGGTTGAGTAACTTGGTAAGCTTGTCTGAACAAAGGAGTTTTAAGGCAGCACTTAGAAATGTGGAGAGTAAAGGATAGTTTTAATAGAAAATGAAGATTATTCCAGAGAGGTGCAGCCCAGAAGAAGTCCTGTAATCGGGAATCAAAGCTTTTGTTTAGTGCCGAAGTGAAAAGTTGTTGGGATGTAGATGTGAGAAAACGTATTGGGATATATCTTGACATGGATATGTATAAGGATATGTGTACTCTATCAGTCAGTTACAGTACAGGGCTTCCCTCTCTCTGCCCCCTCTCTTTGAAAGGCCACTGATCTAGTCCCTATGCTACTACATAGAACTAATTCTAATAGCAGCATTTTATGGAATTCTAATCAGTGGTCGAAGTGGAAATTTAGAAGTGGGGGTATGAACATTTAGAAGTGGGGGTATGGAAACACTGAATATAATGGAAGTCAATGGAGATTTGTAGTATTTCAATTACATCAGTGGAAGAAGTGCCGGTATGGCATACCCCCGTATACACCCCCACTTCGAGCCTTGATTCTAATTGTATGGAAAACCAGTTCCATATGATCATCATTAGTCATGGTCTTGGGCTTTCACTGTATGAATGCACAACAATTTCTACATATGGCATAAGGAAATCGCATGTTGTTATTATAGGGCCAATTCACCAGTAATATTTGTATTATTAATATATATATATATTTATATATAATGTATAAGCTTATAAAACTCTACATGTTTTAAACCTTTCCAGGAGACAACAAATCTCAAGTGATTTTTAATTACCCAACAGTGATAGTAATCCGCACACTTATATCGCACAGATTTGATAAGTACCTAAATGCCATATATGTCATCATCTTGCCCCTTTGCTGTCTACTCATTCTGCTTTCTGAGATCTCCCGGAAGCAGAGCTGGATTAAGAACGTAGTACTGGATCTTGCCTCCTGTCTGATGCTGAAGTCTGGGAATTTCCTGGCAGTGGGCGTGTACTCTCCTGGGCCTAAATTTACCAAACAGGGAGATTGAAAAGTGTGGATGTTGCCCATAGCAACCAATCAGATTCATGCTCACATTCCACAGTATGTAAAATAAAACTGAAAGATTGCATCTGATTGGTTGCTATGGGCAACATCTAAACTTTTCCAATCCCACAGTTTAGTAAATTTAGGCCTAGATGTTAGCAGGCGGAATCCTTCATTGGGACAGGGCCTGATCAGCCAATATGCTCGTAAGGGTGCAGCCTAGAGTTGCTAGAAAAGAAGGTTAGGTAAATGAATGTAGCTCTGTCTTAGAGGAGATGCAGCAGTGCCAGTAGAGAGTCTCACTGTCTTAGACTGTCAGTCTGGATTGCTTACTGCAACCCATGGAGGAGCGTGGGGAAGTGAAGCACCATAAATACTATGGGCAACACCCCGATTTTTAGTCTCCGAGGCTGATTCAGCCCTGCGTCTCCGCCAGCCAGGCTGTGCCTCTGCGCAGTGTCGGACTGGGGTATCTTGGGCCCACCAGAGGAAATCATTCTTGGGGCCCGCACTCAATTATAAAGAAATAATGCTAGGTCTTGGGGCCCACCGGAGGATTCTCCTGTTCTCTGGTGGGCCAGTCCGACACTGCCTCTGCGACTCCGCTCCATGCAAATGAGAAAAGTGGCGTTCCACGCCCTGCTAATTAGTAGCGCAGCCTGCACCATGTCTGGACATGGTGCAGGCTTAGCGCAGACACAGAGAGGCAGGTATTGTCCTATGGACAATTACCTGCCTAATTAACTTTAAAAAGTGTTTAAAATAAATAAATAAAATATAATTTTAATATGTATAATGTGTGTGTGTTTTTTTATTTAAACATGATTATTTTTTTATTATTATTATTTTTTATTTTAACTATAGAGAGCCAGCATTGAATGCCGGTTCTCCTGCTCCCAGCGTGCGTTGCGAGCACACGCTGGCAGAGGCTCTGGACACAGTGTCCGGAGCCTCTGCGGTTTTTTAAATAGCGCAGGGAAGCGGGGCGTAAGGCATGCCCCTCTCCCTGCGCTCTATTCAGAGCTGCGCGGAAAAAAAGTCTGAATCAGGTCCTCCATGCTTAGTAATGGGATCTCCCTGAGCGACTTCATGGATGCTTCTGTCAGGCTTCTCAAGCTGGTTTTCTTAATCCGCACAGTGTACCCCCTATTATTATCTCCCTTCTGTTGCAGCATAATTATCATATGAGCATTTGCCTCTTTTGTCTCTCCCACCTCTGGCAGTTGTAACCAGTATCTACTACTAGTTCTGTTGATACTTGCTTATCGATTTTGTTTATCATACTGTCTTTGCTTGCATTCTACTCTATTTATTGTGTAGCATCATATGTTTCACACTGTTGTATAAATTATTTTTTGTGTAATGTATAAATTATTTTTTGTATGAAAATCTTATAATAAACGACTGAAGATTTGGATAATGTGTAATATGTCATTCATGTAAGTAATCATATAATTTACAATATTATTTAACATATTACAGTACTATTGATATGGATTTTAAGAATTAGCCCTCTCTGAGTCTCGGCGCACACACACATCTGATAATATACTATTTTATATACTATTTTTGTCATACTTCCCCTTTAATAATTTGAAAACTTTCGGTGTAAGGGCTAAGAATACTTATGATGGCATTCTCAAAATGGACATGTAAAAAGTGACACTATGCTTTAAGTGTTTATAGTGACTGGTCGCTGTGCACCTGGCAATCATTTTGAGGGGAGAATTGCTGCACTGAGCACTGGGAATGATGAGGCCATTGAAATTGCTGCTGTTTACACAGTTGGCTGGTAAATCCCAGGGATTTCCTTGCACTTCTATTGGCAACACCTGGGGTTTAGCTCTAGGAACAAAATCCCCTGTGAAGTATTTACTCCTAGAATTAAAATAACAATGTTATTGCAACTTCAGAACTGTTGCTGTTAAAGCACTGCACCAAAGAACAACATACATCCATACCACAAGTAGAGAGGAGGCAGCCGCGTTCCATCTGCCGCAGCATACTCATACCTCACAATATACAATTGTTGATCAGCCAACAAATGCACTGGTGTTTTACATAGGTTATTAAAAGTAAATCAAGCAAAAATAAATCCTGAAATCATGGTAGGCTTTCTCTGTTTAAGCGTAGTAAATGCTAAGAAACAAAACATTCTAAAATACCTTTGCACCACAAAGCAACAAAAGAAGAAAAGGTACACTTATGGTAGCGATATAGACAACTGGAGCTAGATCCAAACTCGTGCATCCAAAGGAACACGGACGGGCTCATCCGTCTGCTTGCGCATCCAACTGCTAGATCGCCTAAATGAAAGAAGGGGAAAATCTTATAGATGGTGCAAGTGTTAGGAGCAATGTTAATTTCCTTTCTAAGTGTTAAAAAACTGTTTATTTTATTTTTAATAAAAATTATTGTTCCAAAAAATGTGTTCAGGTTTTTCACATTTTTTTATTTTGTTTTCTTTGATAAAAAGTCAGTGTAGTAATGTATATTGCTACTATACAAGGCCATTGATTAAACATAGCTTGAATAGGTTTTTTTAAATGGCCCCATTTCTCATTTTAATATGCAACAAAATAAATAATAATAATAATGTTGTTTTAATAAAAAGTAATTATGTCTATGGGCTGGATTCAGCTTTTCACTCTAATGACTTAAGCAAGGTACACACGGTAAGATAAATTGTATCCAATCGACAGATTTTTCAAGAGTGGGCAAAACCATGTAGAATTGCAGGGGAGGTAAAATGAATGTCAGTGTTTGCATGCAGGGAGAATGCTTTATTTTTGCATTTTGCACACAGATACTGACCAGCGTTACTGTTACACTGTTATTACACTTGGGCTGGAAACATCAGCTGTCACCTGCTGCAACTAACTAAATTTTCCTCCCCTGCAATTCAACATGGTTTTGCCCATGAGAGTGTTAAGCTGGCCATACACTACAAGATAAATTGTTCCAATCTAAGCATTTTTCAAGAGTGGGTAAAACCATGTTAAATTGCAGGGGTGGAAAATTTAATTAATTGCAATCAATATTACAGGTGAGAGATGATGTTTCCAGTACAAGTGTAATAACAGTGTAACAGTAACACTGGTCAGTATCTGTGTGCAACATGCAACAATAAAGTATTCTCCCTGCATGCAAACACTAACATTCATTTTACATCCCCCCTGCAATTCAACATGGTTTTACCCACTCTTTAAAAATGCTTAGATTGGAACAATTTATCTTATAGTGTGTGGCCAACTTAAGTCATGAGAGTGAAAAGCTGAATCTGGCCCTATGTGTTTTTTATTTATTTATATATTTTACTATTCTTTCTTTAATATAAGCTGGCAGTAACTGGTGGCTTTTCTGACCACAGTGTATGCTGCGAGTAAACATTAGCAGAGGCATCAGATACAGTGTTTCCCCGATAATGAGACCTACCCCGAAAATAAGACCTACCATATTTTTTGTAAAACGTTCCATAATAAGCCCTACCCCGAAAATAAGCCCTATTGAATTTCCCAGGACTGGGGGGCATGATGGGTATAAAAGCAGGACTGGGGTCATGATGGGGATAAAAGCAGCCCTAACCCGAAAATAAGCCCTATGGCGTTTTTTTGGACCAAAAAAAAAATAAGACAGTGTCTTATTATCAGGGAAACACGGTAGATGAGGTAAGCGCAGGGATTAAGGGCATATGGCATACCCCTCTCCGTGCACTCGATTCAGAGCTTCACATTTGTGCAACTCTGAATTAAAGGACCTGGCGGCCGCCAGTCATTTTAAATATACAGTCATCTGAAAACATTTTAGAAATATATATCCCTAATAAGAATAATGTCCGAGCACAGCAATATTCTGCTATTCAGCATTAAAACAATAAGTGATTCAAACTTTTGAATAAATAATTTCCTCTTTCTTTATAATTTCCATGTCACTATTTATATTACAAATAGGGTACTTATTCATAGAAAATAACCGCCATTATATCCTGGTGCAGGGACTCAGACCTGATACTGGGGCTGATTCAGCCCTGCGTCTCCGCCAGCCAGGAAGTTTCGGCTTTGAATAGAACGAAGCTGGGCGCAAAGCGTGCCCTTGCAACTCCGCCATATGTTAATGAGAAAAGAGGCGTTCCACGCCCCTTTTCTCATTTCCATATGTGCTTTTAGCAGGGCTAAGCCCTACTAATTACAATTGCAGCCTGCACCATGTCTGGACATGGTGCAGGCTTAGCGCAGAGCCACAGAGGCTGCCTCATTAAGTATAAAAAAAGTTTTTTAAAAAATAAAAATTCTAAAAAATATTTTTTTTCATTAAAATGTGTGTGTGTGTTTTTTTAAATTCATTTTTTATTTTTTTTATTATTATTTATACATTAGCAGAGGCTCCGGACACATTATCCAGAGCCTCTGTGATTTTAACATTAGCGCAGGGATGCGGGGCATATGGCATATATTGTTGTCACCTGGGCAGTATTAACAGTGGGGCTAATGGGGCTACAGCCCCAGGCCTCCATTGTCAGAAAGGCCCATAGTACTTCAGCTAATGATATCAGTATGATAGAGGAGGGCATTGTAAGATGCAAAGTGTGATTAGGTGGTCCTCATATAATTGACTACCACCGACGGTGGTACCACCCCCACATCACTGGCCACTCCATTGGGCCTTCCATCATTTTCAGCCCCAGGCCCATATGGCTCTTATTGTGGCCATGGTTGTCACCCCCTTCCACTAGAGCAGAGCACTCAGAGGTGTACACAGGAGCATGAGTAGTCTTTAGTAAAAGTTCTGCGCTTGCTCTGGTGCTCACTATCAGCTCCTTTGTGGGCTTGTATAAACTGATTCACACAGAAGGAAATATTCATCCTACATTAATCATTCAATGCATTCAAATATTTCAGGCACGAAAATAGAATAAAAGGCATGGGTCATTGCTGCTCTGTATTCAGGGATGTTTTAAGCAATGGGCCTAAGTTCAGAATTGGTATTTGTTTCAGGTTTATGCCCTAGGGCCTAGGCTAAAGTTTGAGCCTTCACACCTCTCCCTGCTATCTCCCCCAGTGTCTTCTATTGTCCTTTGTGCCATGGATGATGTTCCCCTCCCAGCGCAGGTATCAGGCAACCACCTTATATGGTCCAATGGTAGCACTGGCCTTGCTTGATCCCCCTGTCCTTCATACCCAGGGAAATGCTGGCACCCTGCCCATTGACCACTCTACCTCTTGCCATAGTGTGGTTTATATGCACAACTGTAGTAAAAAAAAAACAGGTGGATGAGCAGTGAAAAATGCCCCTCAGCATTCCGGGAGCGCACACAGAAAGATGGGTGCCCACCAGTCTGCTTACGCATTTGAATGCTCTGCACTATATTTAAATACAGTCTGCAAACCCGAATTAGAAATTTACCTCATCTTGGTTTGGCCCAGATGTAACGTTTCTCTTTTATTATCAACTCGAGATCTATTGCAAGGTCCAGTTTACTGTGTCCATGCAAATAACAGAAAATAAAGACACTGAGGTATATTAACTAAGCGGCGAGATTGCAGTGAGATTGAAAAGTGGGGATGTTGCCCATAGCAATCAGATTTGAGTTCACATTCTCCAGAGTGTAAAATGAAACTGAGAGCTCGAATCTGATTGGTTGCCATGGGCAACATCCCCACTTTCCAATCTCACTGCTTAGTAAATATACCCCAGTTTAAACAAATATAATATTTAATAACAATAATTTTTCTGGTGGATGCAAAACAAGTGCATAGTAACTACATGTTCTGTACTGGAGACTACACAGAAAGATGTGCACACTGCTGCCCATCTGACTTCTCTTACCACTATATTCATTTCTTTTCCTTTCTTCATTTAAATAGTCGCAGTAGCAATGTAAGCTGTCTGCACTAGCTCTCTCTCTCTCTTGTTTTATATATATATATATATATATATATATATATATATATATATATATATATAAAACATCTAAGGGATGACCCAGGCAAAAATGACTATTTTAACCTAGGAGATAGAGATATAGATGTGTGTGTGTGTGTGTGTGTGTGTGTGTGTGTGTGTGTGTGTGTGTGTGTGTGTGTGTGTGTGTGATTAACACTTTTACAAATTACTCTCTATTTAATTGTTAGTATAATATAATGTTAAAACAAAATGTAAACACCAGAGTCACACTTAAGATTCAATTAGTTTCTGCATAAACCTCTTAACATGCAAAGTTGGTAGGTCATCAGCACATAAACTGACTTCTATTGTGCAGCCAGGACATGATAGTACAGCATCTAGACAAAAGGCTAATGTTTTCATGGGGTGCCAATTAGGATCAGGCTTTATTCTACAGGCACCTGGCTTGCCCAAATGATAGTATTTCACCTTTGGCTAAGAAGGGGGATGCGGGGGGTAGGTCGAGTAAACAATGGCTTTTGCGGGACAATGAAAGGAGTGTATTAAAGAGGGCTCTGTGTAGAAAGAAACATTGATTACCAAATGCATAGCAGTTTTATACAGATAATGGAATCCCGCAATCAGAGGCTATTCACAATATGAAGACAGAAACTCATGCATCAAATAAGAACATAAAACCCAAACACAGATTAACAGCTTTACTGGTTTTATTTATTTTTTTATGGATAAAAATACAAAAAAAACTAAAGTGCAAGTAAACATTGTTCATTATAACGCTCCTTTTCCAGAAGCAAATCCAAAACGTATACATTGTCTTGTGTAAACAAAACACATTCATGTCATCTAAAACAAATGGCTGCCATAAAGGTCTCATTGACCTTTACCATAGCCGTCTTAATACTGCGACAAAACAGATAAATGTGTGGGAAATGATTTAATCCCCTGATGCAAATAAAGTCATGATGGAAGTGTGAGATTTAAAAAAAAAAAAAAAAAAAAAATAGTTCTTTTCCCCAATGTCTCACAAGTAAATCCACAAATCACTTTGCCTGAACAATTGCATAGAGAAAAGCAAGGCAACAAGTGGCTGCAGTTGGAAAATATACTGTTCTCTATGTTTGCTATACAGGTTTTAAAAAAATATATATATTTATATAAAAATTTAAATGGATTGAACTCCTCCAACCAATCAAAACTCAAGAACACCCACACACTACTGGCCTATCTGATAGGTCTTCTTGGCTAAACATTCAGTGGAGGTTGTCAGTCAATGGACTCTTGACATTCATACCTGTAGCAGTAGTTTAGATGAAGTTGCTATTAGCTCCCTGAATATATTATGAGAAGTCCTGCAAGGTATGGAACAAAGACATGCTATGGCATCTCCATCAGTGTCAAGTATTAATATAGCTCATTGTCTTTCATGGCTCAGTCCCTCTCAGCACTTAGAAGGGGAATCATCTTGTAATGCTGGGTCCATATGCTGGGGTATGGAAAGGTAAGCACTGGTAGACTGAGAGTAACAGTTTCTGACGTCAATGTAAGAAGCTGGGGTCATGATGATGGCATGTTCAGTTGGCATCCCATAGTTCATGAATTGTGGTTGAAGGAAAGGAGCACCGGTGGTTGGATTGTGCATGAACTGAGCATTGGGTGGACAACTCATGACGGGAAAGGGTGGAGGCATCTTCATGTACATGTTGATGTTTTCAGCGCCCAGGGCACAAAGATTTGGTGGGCAGTTTCCCAAGGAACCACGGGGAACAGAGTTGGAGCTGGAGCTGGAATGTCTGGAGTTCTCCGTGGACGGTTCGGTGTCCAGGAGCCGGCTTTGCGGTGCAGGTCCACCTAGCTGGGTGTCTTCTTCAGGTTTGAGACATCTGCAGCAGCACACTCCCACAAGTGATCCCAGAATGACAAAGGCCACGAACACTGATCCAACCAGCAGGAATGGTACATATGTGGGCACTACAACAAATAATAATAATAAAGTTATTAAAATGGTGCAAAGATTAAATGTAACAAAAATAATTAAAAGATGAATACATTCCAGTATTATTATTTATTACATTAATGACAATATCTTAGATATTATAGCAAAACAAATATATATATATATATATATATATATATATATATATATATATATATATA
>JABWIB010000317.1:100623-115990 GCA_016617825.1 Platyplectrum ornatum
ACCAGCGTTACTGTTACACTGTTATTACACTTGTGCTGGAAACATCATCTCTCAACTCTAATACTGATTGCAAATAATTACATTTACCCCCCCTGCAATTCAACATGGTTTTGCCCACTCTTGAAAAATCTTACAATTGGAACAATTTATCTTATAGTGTATGCCCAGCTTAAGAGCTTGAATCTGATTGGTTGCTATGGGCAACATCCCCACTTTTGCATCTTGCTGCAATGTCACCGGTTAGTCAATACTGTTAGTCATACTGTTGAATGCTTGTGGTTTTTTTTGTGTGAGAGGAAAAATACTCTATTGGTTGTACAAGTAAATTAAATATATAAATATATATATATATATATATATATATATATACTTAGAAATGTGTTTTAATCTTGTCAGATTCTCTTGAATGTATTCACAACTGTTACTTTGAATGATAGCATAAAACTAATAAGGTTATCTATATTATACAGTATAGATACCTGTGTGTTTTCCCTTTCTATAGGGACCCCAGTAACGCTTTCTGGTTACAACTCCCAGCATATGAAATGTAAGCAGTAGGGTCCTCAGTGATAGAAATTGATTGTGATCTGGATGGACAGCAGAGGTCTTTGTTATTGTGTAAGCTTTACTGAAGAAAGCACTTATTTAATACACTCGTTGCTGAATTAGACCATGTTCTACTGTGTGTAGAAATATATGTTATACAGACTCAGTGAGTCTACATGATTTAGATATGTTTTATACATACTGTATTTTCCCTATGTAATAGAGTATGTGTTACTACTTGCTTTGTTTTACACACTGAAAGGGACCATTTTGATTATTGTGCCAATTCTAATTGCTGACTCTTTTGATTGTACTACTATATTTAATGCATTGGAAGGAAAGCAATCTATTCTAGTGATTATTGCCATCTGATACATGTACGTTCTGTTGTAGCTGTCTGCAGTGGCAAATATACTGTATACAGAAAGCATTTCTGCTTCATTTACACTGTTTAATAATTTGAAGTGCTGTTGCAAGAACAAATGCGAAATAAAGGTGCCATTTTTAACAGTAATATCCCAATGGACACACAAGAAATGTGTTTTGCTTAATAAACATATCTGCAGTCTTGCCAAAAAAAATACCAAGTGATGTGATAATTTGTGATAATGTCCAGTGAAATCGCAATCCACTTCCACGTCCTTGGTTAGAGCAATAACAGGCGATTATGTCCTTTCTGCTTGCAGTTCCAAACACAAAATAGGGGACATTGGGGAGTACCGATCACAAGACACGATCGCAACACACCACTGCTATGTTGTTTTTTTTTTACTTGCTATTTATCACTATCCCAGGTCCTTCTGATCCTGGAAAATTGCATCATCATTTTAGGTGAGGGATCATGGGTGAATTTGGCACTATGGACCAGATCCAGACTTTACGTACTATTGACTTACTCACAAATAGGATAAACCATGTTCAAGTGCACGGTTAAACTTCATCAGTTGCAATCAGTATTACAGGTGAGAGATGATGTTTCCAGCACACGTCTAATAACAGTGTAACAGTAACGCTGGTTAGTATCTGTGTGCAAAATGCATAAATAAAGTAGAAACATGGTTTTGCCCACTCGTGAGTAAGTTGTGAGTGAATCAATAGTACATACATTCTGGATCTGGTCCTGTGTGTAGGTTTTAAAGCAATAGCCCATGACTTAACTAAATATTTAAAAAATAATTGTCTGTCAAATGTTTATTGCTCTCAAAGGCCCAAAAATTGTATTCAATAAATGACTAGGGTAAGATTAATGAATGTTTACTAAATTTAGAATTACTCAAAGCATCCCCCATATTACTAATGTTGTGATTTGTCAGTATTGCAGGTCTGTATACTCTGGTTGCACTGTTTTTTGTTCTCTGCTCTCTTCTAATATACATTTATGTGAAATGTTACATATGACTTTCTGTTTTTCTTAAACTTAATAAATACATTTGGGCACTTTTAAGGATATAAATGTCTTGTTTTATTTGTTTGGGTATATAACAAAAAAGGTTATATTTTACAATTACCGGTAATAGTTAAAATAGGACAGGCCTTCATTTAACTCAAATAAGCACTAAGTTTTCTCAATCTAATACGATTAACAATACTAACTGCATTCAGTATTGAGTGAAGACTCCATTCCAGTAGTTGAGGGTCAAATCCTAAGTGTATAAGTCCTAAGTACATTTAAGAGAGTTACCCGAAAGATGACCCTGATTACACCAACGATGGATGGATGGCTGGCTCGAGCACGTTCTGTTGTATACAATGGTGATCCACAGAAGTAATGCGTTTGTTCCTGGTACTCGTTATTGGAGTCAGAAGGCTTTTGTTCTTCAATGTTGATTTGGTGCAGTCTAGTTTTACTTGAGTCTTCGCTCAGCATTCTAGCGGGCATTATCAGGCATGCACAATTGAAAATATTTATCTAATTTCACAATTTATTAACAATTCTATACCATGCAAAACTAAATACATATTATTAATCAGCATATCCTAAGCTACAATGAGACTATAAACATAGCAACATTATATCATTTTACAGCAGAGTTCTGATCCTGGTGTATCCAGAACCTCGGTATCCCAGGTTTTGTATTGGGAAAATAAGCACCTAAGTGGTGTCTCTTCACAGATGATATCTTGTTTGTCATTGACCCCCTTACCTCTCTCCTAGTCCTCCACTCCATTCTAGATTATTTTAGCTACATTTCTTTGTATACTACCAAAACCAAGGCGCTCCTCATTAATGGCTTGGAGGACCTTCGTTCCTCCTTCAAAAGTATATATACATATGTTTGGAAGCCGGATTTTATTCAGTATCTGGGTGTCAATATCCTTCCCAGTATCCCTTGGTCTGGGACCTCAACCTTCTCCCTTTGTTAGATCAGTTACAATCTCTTATGAAAACGTGGGCACCCTTTGATATTTCTTGGCTTGGCGTGGTGCTTCTTTTAAGATGATGCTTTGTTCCGGACCATCCTATTCATGTTGTCTAAGACACTTATGAATAAATTATGTTGCGTTTACACAATACATATGGAGGGGCAGGACTCACAATCTAACATGGAGTCTTATGGTGCTCCCCAGATCTCATGGTGGCCGTGTGATATGCGCCACAAGGGGCTTACCCGTCTCACGTCTGTCCCATTCCCTACAGATATGGGATAGGGTGAAGCTCCCCTTGGGCATCTTCTCTGGCCATTTTCTCTTTCCCTAATCCAATCGCTTTTCCCTAATCTGTCCCTCTTACTCTGTCGTCACCTTGGTTTGACCTCCCTGCATGACATCACATGGGACTCTACCCCTTTTGCTTCTTTAGATATAACGAAATTAGTCACTGGATCCCACAGGTCGTACAGGGCCAGGCCCAATTCCTTCTCCATCCTCCTCAGAAGTACCTCCTACGCAGGTACTCTGCTGAGTGTCGTGCTAAGGGTGTGGCATTTTGGTATGGAGACTTGACAGAACCACGTCCATCACTCTCTCAGATGCCCAGTGGGCCCCTATATATGTCATCCACAAACTTTCTAGGTACGCCAACCATCTAGAAATGCACGCTGAACTCCACCACATTTATCTCACCCCCCACAGATTACAACAAATCTGACCATCTTGCCCTCGGACATGGTTGGTTGGGGACCTATACCATATCTTCTGGACATGTCACTTGGTGTGTCTGTTTCACACTACACTGCCAATGCTACCACAAATTGCTGTGTTATAGCTTCATCCTTCGGGGTTCCCAAATACATATAGGTATGTCCTGTGCGAAATCTTAATTCCCACTCGAGCTGATATTGCTAGTAACTGGACGATCATGTCAATTTCTTCCTTGCCTAAAATGGAGTACGATTCTGTCAGGATATGGGAACTAGGCGTGTCACTTAATGTTCAATGGTTGCCTTGGATGGTGTCAGCAGTCATCTTGGGCTCCTTGTCACCCCTGGTTGGGACATGTATTTTGCCCTCACCTTTGAGTCCCCCATGTATAATTTGTAATTTAATTCCTCTGAACTTGCCATTTAAGTGGGGTTGTAGGATGATGTTTTTGCTGAGATTTGCAATGATTAGATTGTGATGTAGAGTGTGTACCCCCCCCCCCACTCCATCTTTTTTTTCTTTGTCCCCTCCACTGCCATAAGATCTGTGTTTTGACTGTTTATGGTTCCATGTCCTTTTTTCTTTTATGTACCCCTCATGTTTAACTTGTTTGTTAAAAAAGAATGCTGGAGAGCCACACTGTCTTCCCCTGTTCTATCCCATGTCTAGTTGGCCAGCAGATTGTCTATTATATAGTGAATAGTAGAGTGTGATGCTACCTTTCTTTTCTATAATAGCCTTCACAAATGTTGCTTGTATCAGTGTTTTCAGTTCCATTTCTTCCATTACAATATGTCGGCATTTTAAATTAAAAGAAGATCTATATCAGAAAAAATTCCTTCCTTATCCCTATTCCTGCTACTGTTTCTATCCCACAGTTCGGAATAAGTACAGAATTCTGGCTCTTGAGTCCGAACGTTAATATGTGGCCATTTCCACAACGGCCATGTGTCTGGATCCTGTCCAGAAAGTGTAAATAATTGCTTGTAATGTAGCTATTCAAAACTTTCTAGTCATCTGTAATATTCAGCATTTGCTTTGGCGCTTCTGAATCATCTGAATAATGTAAAGTATTTCTATAATGCAGCAGATTCGCAGCTGCAAGAAAATACGGAGCATTGGCATTACTTTGCCTTGTTCATATATATTAATGTATTCTCTTTCTAAAACCAAAAATAGAATAAAAGATCCTTAAGTATGGTATGCTGCGGCTCAGATAACACACGGGTCCTTAAGCAAACATGAAATATACTTCGTTTGAAGAACTATGTAAAATAAGCAATGTAAAGTAATGCGAAATTAATATCCGATGAGATATTTTACTTTAATAGGTAATATCTCTTCTCGTACTTTTGAAAAAAAAAAGACAGTATCTCGGTCATATCCCTAAAAACCTAATCTGCTGAGTTACAGCGAGACGTGTCGCTATGTGTTACAGAACAAGCCAAAGAAGATAACAGCTGCGTCCCTCTTATACTGTCTGCTCTGTTTTCTAAGGTGACATTTAACAGCGACACTAACAAACCAGATTTATCTACAGAGGGGAACTAACACGCATTGTATCCATTACCTGCGTGTAGGCATATTTCATACAGTAGGTTTTTTGTTCTTGGAGCTGTTGTCCTAGAATTGATATAAAAACTAAAGTAATGTAATTCCAATCAATATGGTAGAAGCTGAAAAATGCTTTGTATATAAGATGCATGGTGTAACCATTTACCATGTTTATAGGTTTACATACCTTGAACAGACCTATAAGTCTTTGATTTTAATACATTAATAAAAGATACATTTAGAAAGTGTCTACTGATAACATCCAGACACCTGTAGAACATGTTCACATCTAGTCCATGTGCACGCAGCGTATATCCAGAAAGGATCTGGATCCAGACCATACTGGAAGGGTTTCCCATGACTGGGTGAGATGAGCAAAGGTATATGACTGGTCACCACTGAAGTCCAGTCCATAGTGTATAAATAATCAATAGATGATGTTCACCATGGGTAAATTCTATTGGTAATTACATTTTTTTTTATCAATTTGCAAATTTCTATTTGGTGAATACATCAGTATTAATGTAGAGCAGTGTACCAGTTACCCTTTATGGAATCAGGTCAAGTAGCACTGACCAATCATATTTTGTGCCCATTAGCTTCTTTTCTTCACCCACATTCATCTCTACATGATTGTTATTTAGACTTATTCATTCATTAACTTATTTCCTACGTCTTGTAAATAAAAATATATACAATCTCTCTCTTTATAATAACAATATTTAATATAATATTGAGTATTATATACTCAATATAATACTTTAACTTTTTTTCATTTTATATATAAATTTGACTGTGTAATCTATTTTATAGATTTTTTTTATTTTAGCTGAATAGTATACTGTATACTGTGTGCATTACTGGCAATTTTCTCTTTTTATTTTTGTTTTATATCATATACAATAGTGGGTGTGCATATCTAAGCAGTACACTGTCCCCCATCATTCTCTTAAGCTAAAATACACAAGAGCACCTGCCAGGCATCTCTATATTTACCCATCCAGTCCTAGAATGGACATGGCAAGCAGAGGCTCTCCACTGCTATATTTAGCAGACCCTCTGCCCCTTATCCATTTGTTACTTTTTTTTCTTATCCCACCCAGTTCCAGTCACACACTTGTTTGCGTTTTTGAGTAATTGCTAGATACTGTTTGTAACAGACCCCATGAGGATGTGACGCTGGCAGCATATGATCAGGATTGTGTAGCCCTGGCCACTGTATTGAGTGCTAAGTGACAAAGGTATACCATCCAGGATCCAGCGGGAGTAACAACATCCGGAAACTTGTGAGTATATTTTCTTTATATATAGTGTATATAATCATTATTTCTCCCATATAAATATGAATGTGAAATAAGAGCAATGAAATGCTGACGTACTGTTCTGCATATCAGTTGTGTGTGGGCCAGGCCTGACACCGTCACACCAGTTATCCCAACGGACACATTCTCTACCTGCGCACATAGTATAATATTATCATGTGCAGTGTATATATATAGATATATAAAATCATGTGCAGTGTATAGGTATAGATATAAAATCATGTGCAGTGTATAGGTATAGATATAAAATCTTGTGCAGTGTGTGTATGTATATATATATATATATATATATATATATATATATAGATAGATATATATATATATAGATAGATCTATATAGATAGATAGATATATATAGATATATTATCATGTGCAGTATTTATATTTAGAAATAACATATTGCCATTTAAACTCCATTTAGTGTTGAAATCGGAATACAGTATAGTTCTTTTATTATTATTTTTTTAATACGGACTACCTTCATCCTTCATACATTTTAACAATCCATAAACCGAATCCTCATATAGGATTATCGAACCCTCGTGTTTGATTACCTATGAATATTAGGATTTGCTGACATTATTTTTCCTATTCTCGGATTTCAGTCTGTCACTTACTCTTAACTATCTACCTTTAGCTCTTATGGGTCAATTTAGATTTTCTGATTTCACAATTTCACAAAATACATTTCACAATTTTATTTGAAAATTGTGAACTTAAAGCAGATAATATCAACACCACGTTTCTTTCATTTCATTTGTTTCATTGGTTTAGTCATATGTTTTATATAGGTTTATATTTGTGATTTCCAACAGTTGTTGTGATACTACATACATGTACTATATTTCGTTTTTATTTTGTATGTTATATACATTTTAGTTTTTTTTCAATGTTATGTAAAACAAAATGACATATTTTTTGCTAGGTATTCACATTTATTGTGGCAATTAATTATGCATTATAAGGGGAAGCCTATGCATACACTACATGATATCGTCTGGATGTGAATGTGCTTAGTTACATGGAGAGAGTATTGGAAATCACTATACGACTCAAATCTGACACCCTAGTGTTACAGTGTAGTGTGGTGCTAATGGCTACTCTTGTCAACCTGTTTTTATGGGGGAGGGGGTTCTGTTATTTTTCCATTCTGTAGTCACAGAAACAGATGGTGAAACTACTGATTTTGTTCTGTTTTTTTGTTTGTGTTATGTGGGGAAGACGGTCATTGTAAAATCTATACTACTGTAATGGCTAGATTTACTAATCTGCAGTAATGGAGAAGTGTTTTCCATAGCATCCAATCAGCTACTAGGTGACATTCTTTGTTATGTGATAGAAATCTGAGTGCTAGGATATGGTTGCTATGGGCAACATCTCCACTTTTCCCTAGTATAGTAAATGTAGCCATTGTTGTGCATAATAGAGTAATACCGAAAACATCATAAAGTCTATAGCAACATACCTATTAATAGTTTTATATATATATATATATATATATATATATATATATATATACTGTATATAGAGAGAGAGATAGATAGATATTTTGTGTGTTAACGCAATTTATAACAACGCCAATTTGAATTGTATTTTTGCTCTGCCCTTACAGCTCTTACATGTAACAATATCTTATGATGAAATTGGGTTTCTGCAGATGCCTAAAGATGAGTGTTATGGATATCACCAAAATCTTTTCCATGTTAAAGCCCACAGAGGATGAAGAAACCCTGGAAGATGGCCGTGAGCTACATTTGGCAGTAGCAATGAACAACCCTGAATACCTTAACCATCTGCTATCTGAAGAGAAATATAAGAAATTACTCAATACTCACAGTGGTTGGGGTGTCCCAGTAACTCCTCTCCGTCTGGCTGCTTCCAAAGGCTCTCTGGAATGTCTAAGGATTCTCTTGGCCCATGGAGCAGAAGTGGACATCCTAGATGTAAAGGCCCAAACCCCTCTGTTCAGTGCAGTCAGTGCTGGCCATTTTGACTGTGTCAGAGAATTACTGAAGGCTGGGGCTAGTCCTTCAGGAAGTATCTACAATAATAGCACTCCTCTCCTGATCGTCGCTAGGGAAGGCAACGTCAGTATCTTAAGGGAACTTCTACAGTATGGTGCAGATCCTAATGTGAAATGCAAATTACCAGACTGGGCTACAAATAACACAACCTCCTCTGGACCCTTATACCTCTCGGCTGTCTATGGACACCTGGAGTGTTTTAGAACGTTGCTCCTCTATGGGGCTGATCCGGATTACAACTGCACAGATGAGAAACTTCTAAAAAAGATAAAGCACTCAAAAACAGTTCTTGACGTGTGTCTGAAGCATGGGTGCAGGACGCCTTTTGTGAAGTTGCTTATTGATTTTGGGGCAAATGTCTACTTGCCTGACATTAACATTGCAAAATCCTTTCCTAATCACGAAGCCATTGACGTTCTTGCAAGAGAAAGAGGTAATGTCTGTAAACGCAATAAGTTACCTGTTATTTAGAAAAAGCAGCTTGATAATAAGAGGCCTTATTCAACAAGGAGTCCCACCATCTAAGATGGCTGCATGGATATGGTTATGGTTGCAGGTTAGGATAGGATAGACAACAAAGTGTAGAGTTGAAGAGCTAAACGGAGATTGGAGGAGCTAAACATTTACTGCTGAGAACATTGAAGGACTAAAGGGATATGATGACATTTTTCAAACACACCAAAGGGTTTAACCAAGTACATTCACATACAAGACAGTGACATTTTAAAAGAAAACACATAAAAGAACATAAAGAAATGCATATACACTAGAGGGTGGAAGGTTTAGAGACGATGACTTAAAGCGTACTTAGATAAATAGAAATGCTTCCACCTGAGGTGGTAGAGGCTGAAATAAAGGCATCCTAAAGCTTAAAATAAATTGAGGGGCCTATCTCAAAGGCTTAGTATGTTTTAAAAATAAGAAAAACTACATGGACCAAGTGGTTTTATCTGCCATCTTCTACTATGGCCTATATTTACTAACGTGCAGGAATGAAGTGGAGATGTTGCCCATAACAACCAATCAGACTCTCACTAACATTTCTTCAGTATGTAATAGGAAACGGAGAGCTTTCACTCTTTCATTCTTACAGTATATATATATTTATAGTAAATATTTAATGAGTAATTTGATAGTTCTGCTGGTTATGGGTTAGAAGACCTCACCAAAATACCAATACAGGTACTCCTCACTCCGTTCCTACGACTAGGTCATAAGCGAGTTGGTGGCTAAGTGAGTACAGTACTGTTATATGCACCTATGTGTATTGTAATCATTTTTATTGATTCTGACTAAAGAGATGGACAACTGTATTTTGATAAGTTTGGTTTGCTTTGCATAACATGAAATAAACGTGTACAGACAGAATTATAAGAAAAGGGATATCTAAGGACCTGTAGGTATATGAGTGGAGGCCCTAGCTGTAGTTTTCGGGAATTATCCTGTTTCGCTGGTAGTGTGGCTCCTTCCAGTCACTGGTTATTAAATGTGAAGGTTGTTAAGTGAGGAGTACATGTAATGAGATCAAGGTTTTTAGGCTCAATCTCTATATCTGTGGTTGTTGTTTCTATTACATAGAAACCTAGGACCCAATTATACACACTGCCCAGAACTGACACCTATCAGAACATTGGTCATACAGATTTGGTAGCCATGCAATCAGCATTCTTATGTGTGTTGTATGTGTGTGAGAGGTTAGCCATGGTGGGCAGGGGATAGGGTCATTTTAATGTTACAGTATGGGCTGAGGGCTGGCAGTATGACTCTCCTTCCGTATGATACCACCCTTAAGCAGGGCCGCATACAGAGGCATTAAGGTAGGTGTCTGAACACATAAGTGACCTAAAATATATGTGTACAAGGGGAGTGTTGGTGAGGGGTGCACTATCTACTTCCGCGTAGAAGTTAGGAGCACCTTTTTATATAGAAAGGGGAATTGCAACTATTTCTTACTTAATATACTTAACTAATATAGATATAAAGGGTAAATAAGTTCATTGCTGATCTGTCTACTTTGTTTCAGGACTTACCTGGGGATGCTTTAAAATATTTTATTATCTTTATTATTATTTTATTTGTTAAGATCAAGGACAGTCACTTCCTTCACCATTAGAGTTACCTTCCCTAAAAGTAAGGAACATTCACACAACACTCTGCCCAATGGTAGTTCATTGGAGATCATGCAACTAATATTCATTCCAAAACCCCCTGAATGACAGGAAAATGTATGTCTTCTTCTAAAATCTGTTTGAAATCATTCTTTCAGTGGCAGGCGAACAACAACAGAGGCACAAGGGGTGAGGCAATGTATGTGTCTCATAATGTATTTTACATACATTAAAATGGAGTTTTAAGCTGTCACCCTCTGCCAGCTCAAGCCTGCCCTCAGTACCACATGGCTCTGCCCATCCAGCCTGCTTGCTATGGGGCTTGAGCCTGTAACATTGCTCCTGTATTATTATATAACAATGACTGCTCATTTAGTGTTTATTGTCAATCTACAGTGTGTCCCAAGTCTCTGATGTCCCAATGCCGTTTGAGTATTCTGAAGCTCGTGAGACAAGTGGGGAAGATGCATCTTCTTGACCAGCTAGAGATCCCTCAGACAATGACCCGATATCTCATGCACCAATCCTGAAGGCAAGATGAAAGCGGCACAACCACCATCTGGACATCTGAGCATATAGACTGAATACAGAATGTGTGATGAGATAATACTGTCTAATAATCTGTATGTGAACATGTGCATTATAAACCAGTTGCACAACACTGCATATACAAATGAGCAAAATACACAATTACACAATGTAAGTATATAGAGCACCATGCATGTATAGGGTTAGTGTGGGACCTTCAGAGGTTTAGTCATATACCTTATGCAAGACATGTTCTCTAATCTGTTAAAATACACATTGTATGTGCACTCTTAGGTGCACCTGGTGACCCCTGGTATAAGTAATAATGTTGACCAAATTAGGAATTCAAACACATTCAGACATATTTAGGAAACTGGGCTACTTACAATGAAGAAACACAAGTGTAAATATTGCTGTGATATCGCTTCCCTTCTTCGTCTTTAACCACAACGTAATGTGCAACTCGAATTCAGGACAGTTATGTACATCCCAGTGTTATGTTTATATAGATTACGTTTGAACGTTTTTATATTCTTCAGTCTTGCTCTCCTCAATCAGGTGTATATACACTTAATGAAATAATTATTTTAAAAAGATAAATAAATCCTGGATGACAGTGTTATAGAGACGACTAAGACTTCCTAAGGAGCCATGTTGTATGCTGACCATGTTGTATAGTGAATGGTGCTTGTGCATTCTATAACGTTTAATGATGATAATGTCACTTTATAGAATTCAGACTTCATTGTATTAAATGAATTGGAGAGCACTATAAGCACTATCACCTGGGGTGACAATGTAAAGTTGTATGCCATGTACATTTCATCATTGGAGGAGCTTGCACATTTTATTCCTACTAATTTCTACCAAACCACTTAAACCACAGTGATGTCAGCTATGGACTGGACCAAAGATCTGATTGTGCAAACGTCCGCTGTAGCCACGGGTCCATGCCAGCAATTTGCTAACCTCCCCCAATGCTCAAAAAGACTTGCTCCAAAATACTTGTGTGTAACGTGTGTGTAATGTCAAATGAAGCTGCAGAAGTATTGTGGTTATTAGGAGCTTTTCATTTTAAAAGATCAACAATGTTCCGATATCTGGAGAAATGTCAGGGCCGGATTAAAGACCACATGGACCTGGGGCTGATCATTTTTCATTACACTTCATCAAACTGTACACTCCTTTATCACACTTAGTGCATGCACTGTTGTGCAGGAGGGTAGATGTCTCACATTGATCCTCATGCATTTCAATGGGAGACCTAAAGATTGGCTGTTTGGGCCTATTTTCAGATGGAGGCCTGGGGCTATAGTCCAATCTGCCCCATTGTTTTTCTGGCTATGTGTGTAGTGACACGTGGGCCTAAATTCACAAAGCAGGGAGTTTGCAGGGGAATTGAAAAGTGGGGGAGGTTGCTATGAACAACACTGGCTAAGCCTTTACATATGGTCCTCCTTTACACACCAGGCCAGCGTCCAGCAGTTACAATTTCTATGCTAATAGTAATTATACACAGACATATAACCTGGGATGTAGAAAAAGGTTTTGGTGATCCAGATATGCAGCTCTGCCCTTTGCTCTCATTGCATTCTTTAGGAGCACAGTGGGAATCTCAGGGGCAGTGTAACCTCTGCACACCTATTATAGTAGTTATGGTAATTCTGGATATCTCTCAATCGTTCTTAGATTCCAAATGTTATTGAAGGGTGAAATGTAAATACATCTATAGAACCCAATGTCATTATAATAAAATTATAATAATCTCTTTTGTTTTTTTCACTTAACCAATCAGAAGAAACATGATATCCTCCAGGTTCACTGCCAGCATGTAACTTGTGTGTAATATGGCTACAATACAAGACTATGCCATTTTGTCTATTAAACAGATTTTACCAGTCATCAGTGACAGAGTATTTAACCAATATGTAGAGTTGCAGAATTTGGCTGCTTACAAAATATATATTGTCTGGGGCAAATTCTGAAGGATATAAATCCATCTTATTAAATGACACTAATGAAGGATCTGTAGTTTTATACACAATAGCTCTTCAGAAAGTTGTTAGAAAATGATGCCATCTAGTGGCTATATCTTGTAATACATGAAACCTAAGTTTCTTTGTACCCTTTGTAATAATAGCAACAATCAGCAACATAAAGGTCATACTCACCACATGAGTAGTCTATTGAGTTCATTGAGATTAATTTAAAACATTAAATAACATAGAGGCTATTTACAGGTTTGCCTGTTGATCATATTTGAAAGTTGTCTGTGCTATCTATAATACAACCAACTATTAATCCTATTGCCTCCGAAGCTATGAGCATGTGAAAAACAAGTGATAACCGCTTCTACCAGTATATACAAATCCTGGAATTTGCTTCCCCACAAATTATTATCATTATTATCCCAATTTACAGTAAACAACTATTCTATACCACATATACTGGTAGAATGAGAGACTGGATCAGCAGCTTTGGGCTTTACCTCCTAGGTACCAGCTCTACACACAAGCCATGTCCAGTGAGCCATGTGAGGTAAGAGTGTCAAAAACAAGATGTGTTTGCATTGTAAGTAGTCTAGATCAGGGGCGGATTGGAATCCAAATATGGCCGTGGAATTTTTTTTGTGGCCAATTGATAAGTGGGCAGGGTTAGCACATGATTAGCCTCATTCTATCAACACATACATCAAACCCACAAAGCACATGCAATAAAGAGTGCTAGATCCCGATGTATATAATGTTCAATACAAATAGAGTGGGTGTAATACAGCAGTTATGTCCCACACAAATTCAATATTATAAATTAGAATAAGTAATACAGAAATACATGAAAATAATTTGCCTGGATCCTGGTTGTGAAGCAAACACGTCAAGACTTGAATCCAGAGCCAGCGCTCTACCCCTGTAGTGTACCGTATAGAAGAAAAGCACAAACCATGACTAACACAAACACACACACACATAACTCTGCCATCACACACTGAGAAATGCACAGAACCCTGCCGACACACGTAAACACATACAATAAGAGAAAATAGAAAAACTGGGGGCATAAAGGGGGAAGGGGGGGCAATCAGGGCACACAGGGGAAGATAAAATTAAACAGGGCATAAGGGGGGGGGGAAATAAAATTGAGAAGAGCATACAGGTGAAAAAGAAAATGAAGCAAGGTATACATAGGGGAAAATAAAATGAAGCAGGGCATAGGTGGGGGAAACATAATTAAGTAGGGCATACAGGGAAAAATAAAGTTGAGCAGGACATAAGTGGGAAATAAAATTAAGCAAGGCGTACACAGGGGAAATAGAATTACGCTGGGCATACAAGGGAAAATAAAGTTGAACAGGACATACCATGTTTCCCCGATAATGAGACACTGTCTTATTTTTTTTTTGGTCCAAAAAAACACCATAGGGCTTATTTTCAGGGTAGGTCTTATATTAATTAACATTGACAGATGTTTATATAAACAGTCCTGCTTTTATACCCATAATGCCCCCCAGTCCTGCTTTTATACCCATCATGCCCCCCAGTCCTGGGGACTTCACTAGGTCTTATTTTCGGGGTGGGGTTTATTTTTGGGGTAGGGTTAATTTTCGGGGTAGGGCTTATTTTGGGCTGTTTAAAAAAATTGGGGTAGGTCTTATTTTCGGGGTAGGTCTTATTATCGGGGAAACACAGTAACAGGGGGGGGGGTAAAATTAAACAGGTCATACAGGGTTATACAGTCTATGATGTAAAAATTAGAACATTATGAAAAAGCTGTTACATAAAAATAAAAGTTTTTCACCTATATATACTATGATATAATATACTTGATAGCCTATAGAGGACAGAGCCTCATTGGCCTCATGTAGCCTGCAGCCTACTGGGAAAGTCCCTGTAAGGTCAATGGCAATCCACCCCTGGTCTAAATACTTGCTGCGGACATTACAGGAGGAAATGCTCATTGCTGGCACGTAAAGAGAAAGGCGTATATTTCCATGTCAGGATTGCTTCTCATGCAACATCCAGGAACGATTATTACTACAAACTAGAGATGTGCGCCGGGCATTTTTTTGGGTTTTGGTTTTGGTTTTGGATCTGGATCTCCCTTCGTGTTTTGGATCTGGATGTGTTTTGCCAAAACCGCCCTTGTGGGTTTTGGTTTTGGTTTTGGATCTGGATTTTTTTGCAAAAAATGCTAAAAATGGCTAAAA
>JABWIB010000317.1:122744-133206 GCA_016617825.1 Platyplectrum ornatum
CATCAGGGAGATTATCCAGCACTTCAGGGAGTCAGGGAGATCACCCACTTTTCAGGGAGTCTTCCTGATATTCCAGGAGAGTTGGCAACCATGGTTTTAGTGTGCACCACCTGGAAACTTTTCAAACGTAAGTGTTGTTAGATTCCTGATGATAAGGATCAGATCTAATCTAACAAACAATGTACAAGACAGCAAGTGGAACCTTCCACACGCACTCACGTGACTTTTTGTTGATGGTAATAAATTCAAACAGTACATTCACTAAAATAGATGACCTAAATTTACTAAGCAGGGAGATTGAAAAGTGGGGATGTTGCTCATAGCGACCAATCACATTCAAGCTCTCAGTTCCATTTTACACACTGGAGAATGTGAGCTCTAATCTGATTGGTTGCTATAGGCGACATGCCCACTTTCCAATCTCTCTGCAATCTCAGTTGAGTAACTTTCGGCTGATGTGTGAACTGTATCTACAGACGCACACCTAAACCCCCAGCATAAACAATCACCTCGCTTCTCTTTCCTGATTGGCTGGGCAGGCAGTCAGTCTCATGAACCGCCAATCAGCAGACTGTTTAGGATTTCCTCACTTGGAAGTTAATTGGCTGCTCTGTATTGTGTACGATTACGTTGATGAGTGCGCTGATTGGCGCATACGGCTGTCAGTCATCGCTGGTTGGAGGAGGTGGTCAGGTAGAGGCCGCGCTGGTACAGGAGCATCTCTCTGCAGCTCGGGGACGGTGGAGTGTGGGCAATGCGAGCAGGACACTGCGGAGGCATGGGGCCTAGTCCAGAATGAAGCCGGGAAGACCGAGACCGCGGCGTAGCAGCAGCGCACCTGTGTGTATGGGAATGGAAGGCACCATGGCACTACCCGTATACCCGAGTCCTGTGTGAGGGCAGCCGTGTATTGCACGGTGCACAGGGGAGACACGGTACTGGCGTGGTAAGTATAGACCAGACCATGGAGACGCCTATGCTGCAGGATGCTGTGCTGAGGGCTCTGACACTTTCTAATGGGATATAATGTAATACTGGAGCACTGGAGGGAAATCACCTTATACTGGGCTTCATACAAGGTAATCCAGGGGGTCTGCCATCAACACAGGCATGGCAACAAATGGAGACTGCAGCCATTCTCCCCCAGTTACCCTCTTTACTGACCAGATATAACATTCATTACATTCATTTTCTTTCCCCAAAAGTTCAATAATTGATATATTTTTTTTTTTTTTTTGCTAAAACCCCTAAACTGACCCCGTTCTCACTGGCGTAATTACCGGCACCGTCTACAGAACTTTAAATGTTTATTTTATTATTATTTATAATTTTTTCACTGTGTTATTCCCCTGAAGAGGTCCATTTACACTGTGTGTGACCCGGGAATAACCCTGCATTTTACCTAATTTCAGATAGACCCAGACACGTTCACACTGCAATAAAAGGTATCCCGGGAATTTGCATGACATACCAGGGTTTTCATGGCAGCGGGAACAGGGTGTCGCTTAGATATTTCCCAAATTGTGTAGAAAATGATCTTGTAGAAATGTTCAGCGTGTTCATTCTTTCTAAAGACTTTTATTTATTGTTTATCTGGGTCATTTGCAGATTTGCTAAAATATTATCTAGATAGTATAAATGTACATGATGGTTTTCCAAACATGTTCATGTGTTCTCAGTACATTTTGCTCCAGGTTTTATTGTGTAAATGCATTGTCAGTGTATTGTACAATACAAAACTTTTTAAATGTAATTTTTGTCTTTAGAAGTGTGAATGTGTAAACTGGAAATAGTAGATAAATGTCGCAGTGTTTGCATTTCTTTGTTTCTCCATCGGATGAGTTTTGTTATGGCTACAACAATTGTAACAGCTGCTTGAATAGTTTTTATGGCTGGCTCAACTTCCAAAATAAATGTAGACTTTTACATTCCCCTCTTACGTTTCATAGACCTATTTATATTGTTATATTAAACTCTATAAATGTCATTCATGAATACTGGTTAGCATACTACACACATTGGACCAGATTCAGACTTTAGGCACTATTGACTTACTCAAGTGTGGCCAAAACCATGTTGAATTGCTGGGTAGTTTATATTACATTAGTTGTAAATAGTATTAGAATTGAGAGATGATGTTTCCAGCAGCACAAGTGTAATAACAGTGTAACAGTAACACTGGTCAGTATCTGTGTGCAACATGCAACAATAAAGTATTCTCCCTGCATGCACACACTGACATTCATTTTATCTTCCCTGCAATTCAACATGGTTTTGTCCACACTTGAGTAAGTCTATAGTGCCTAAAGTCTGAATCTGGTCCATTATGTGCTAAAGAAACATGTAGTGTTTCCTTTTTTTGTGCACCTTTCTTATACTAGGTAAGGATCCTCCTTGCGTATAAAACAATTGTACATCATGACATACATTTAATCAGGTGAAACAAGCATTGGTAGTGCATGTTCATCCAGTGAATACCATTGTAGTACAAAGAATGCATTGTTATGGGTGACTTGTACTTCATACTATCATTTTATGCTCATTGACCTCGGACACTGTGTTTATTGCTGCATTCCATAAATGTTCTATTTTGTTTGTAACAGATCTAAATATCCATGAAGATGGTTTGGTGATACTGGCTTTGTTTGGAGAAGTATGAGTAACATCTGGATTACTATGTACATTAGTGCTTCATCACAAACCTTGTTTTCAGTAACACGGTAAGATACTATGTTTCTTATTATCTTAACCTTTTTTATACATATTCTAAAATCTTGATTACTGTTTATATACATTGCAGCAGTGGTGAAAGTGGATATTTAAAAGTCGTGGTATGGAAACAGAGCTAATAATGGAAGTGAATGGAGATTTATTGTTTTTCCACTAGATCAATAGAAGTGACAGTATAGCATACCCCATATACACCTAGCCAATCAGAAATATTTAGGAAACCGTTTTTGTTTTTTACGATCTTCTCATTCCCTAACACAAATAATCATCCTTTCTTTTCTGGCCGTGTTTAAAAGTAATGAATATTAATATATAATTTTCACTGTCCTTTTATCTACTTTTTTTCATGTCAGGGGTTGTAGTGGATTAAAAAAAAACAAACAAGAAACATGGTTCTGATATTGGTCTAAGCCTTTTCTTCCTCATCTTTGTTTGTTGTCTGGTGGGAAAATGCAGTAGGATAAGGTACTTTCTAAGTTTCGGCCGTGTAATGTTCAGGTACTGGTTCACTAGATTTCTGAGATTTATTAGGCTATATGGTTCATTTTTGTCGGTGCAGCAATATTACATTGTAGACAAAAGGCTAACAGAGTTTTGTTTTCATTCCAGCGCCTCTTCAATCATGCAGCAACAAGTCTGCTGACTTAGGGGAAAAACAAGCATTATAATGGAATCTGTACACGGCTGCCTAGAAGAAAGCTCGGGAGTAAACTCCTCTTCCATTTGTAAAACACCAATGGGTCAAAATGATGAAGAATCTTCCAAAACAGAAATTCATCCACTACAGATAGGAACTTGTGTGGATCAACAAACTCCAGGAAAGCAAAAAAAGACTTCTTTCAAATTCTTTGGCGGGAGGAAGAGTATATGTACCTTACCTAGCTTCTTTGGAGGAAAGAATAAAGGCTTGGGTAAAAGAAACTCAAAAAAATCGCTCAGCAAAAGCAAAACCTATGATGGCATCAGTAATGTACCAGGAGAGGATGGAAAGAATGATTTCTCTGATAGTCTTGTCAGTAGACATCGGCAAGATACGCTCAAGGCAGGAAATACTCTTCCCAGTTCACAAAGTGCAGACTCTGGCATTACATCACCTGTTAAGCTGGATTTTAACTTCCACGATATATCCCCGATGGGCAGCACAGAATGCTTTGACAAAAAGTTAAATGCAGAGAAATCCTTCTCATTTCCCAGACCAAAGAAAGGATTGAAGGGGTTATTTAGTAGCATCAGGCGGCACAAGAAAAATAAAACTCCTGATTCAGAGAAGTGTGAGCAGTATGATCGTCATGGGCAGAGTATCATTTTAGAGCAGCTGAATAGCACATATGAAGCAGAGGAACAACCAAAGATGAGTAATGTGGAATCTGAACTCTCGCCACCGTGTCCATTGAATGTAACTGTTGTGTGTGAGGAGGAAGAGCTGCCTTCGGGCTCGGAATGTATGGCCGACATGGCATCACTGAAAACTGAAGAATTACCTGTGGAGATCAGTGAGGATCTCTCTAGTCATGTAGACCATACAACTGATTCAAGACCTGACTGCCCTATTGATTGTCATAATGCTGATAATGTATTGCCTGAAAGTACTGACTGTATAGACAGACAGACACTTCCTCATTCTGCTGGTGACCAGCTAAGCCTTATGTTTGAGGATGTTTCGTCCCTCAAGAGTTTTGACTCCCTTACTGGATGTGGGGATATCATTGCTGAACAGGACATTGACAACATCAGTGATAATTCTGTTTCCATGGAGAGAAGTAGGGAGGCAACCAAGAGAAGTTCTTGCCTTGTTACTTACCAAGGAGGAGGCGAGGAAATGGCAACACCAGATGACATGGAGGAGGAATACCTTCAACAGCTATTGGAAGATTGCAATGAACCAGAGGATACCTATGAGCTGGAAGATGACAAGGAGCATGGCGCGATTTCCAAAGGCTTTACTGACATAGAAGCGAATGCTGTTTCATTGGGTGCTGAAGATGCCTTCGTTGATAGGACTGTTTTAAGTAACATAGAATTATTGACTCCCCAAAGTGATCAACAAGAGTCTGCTCCAAACAGTGATGAGGGCTACTATGACTCTACTACACCTGGTCCAGATGAAGATGCAGGAGAAGGCTTTTCCCAGAAAGAGCGTCTTCCACGAGACAGCTACAGTGGAGATGCACTTTATGAGTTTTATGAACCTGATGACAGTCTGATGAGCCCGGCACCTGGAGGAGAGTCTCTATATGATGGTAAAACGCTCTGCTCCGAAATCTTTGATCAGTTTTTTGACTTTAATCTTCCCATAGACAATGATACAATTCACGATCCAAGACACAAAAAGGGTGCAACGGAAACAGAAGAGGAAAGGTTAGCAGTGATTCAGAAACAGCTGTTGTTATGGGATAGGCAGCGAGAGGCTATGTTGAAGGGAATGAATAAAGATACATTTATTAAACAGAAGCAAGCTAGTGAATGTGAAGTTACTGCTGCCAGCTTAACAAGCAGAAGTAAGGAATGTGTTCTTATGGAACAAGCGCTCTTACCAAATGTAAATATAGATGATGGTGACCAAGTGATGCAGCAATTGCTGTCTGAGAAACAAAACTGGAAAGACTCAATCTACCCTGGGAGTTACATTCCGCGCTTAGAGAAAACGAAACTTGCAGAAAAGCCACGTTTTGAGTTGAATGTTGTAAACATAGAAGCTCAAGACCGGAGTGACACTGTGACAAATCCTCAGAAGGATTCCAACCCCAGTATTGAACCTATGCACCGAGTGCAGAATGTATTTGGGTCGAACTTTGATTCCTCATCTGGCTACAGTCCGGAAAATGAATGTGAGGACGCTGTGAACTTTTCTCAAACTCTGGTTGACTTTGCTAATCATGGCATGTTATTTTCCAGTATTTCTCAAAGACTGGGCACTGTCAGCTCTAACTCCTCGTTTCATCAGAATTTAAATGCTCTTCCGACTATGGTGACTTTTGATATTGTTGATATTGAAAATGAAGGGGAATGTGAGCAGCACATTGAGCATATTTCGGATGAAAAGGTGGTCTCCTCTATTGAGGAGTTTGACTACAGCTATGTACAAGAGTCTCTGGCTGAATGTGATGAGCAGTTCTTACAGATGGACTCGCAGAATTCTTTTCCCAGCTACAACTGGGGAGTAGCCAGTCTTCCACGGCATTTAGACCAGTTTAAGTTAAGCCCTTCCAGACCTGTTCCACTTTCCCTTAACAGGAGAAGCAAGTCTCTTGACACAGAAAGTTTGGAGTTTGAACTTGGTGGATTACATATGTCTAAGAGTGGTCTAAAATCATATGATCTTCTCACTCCTTGGGAACATGGAAAAAATTCTTGGCAGTATGAAGATACTTGTGCTGCTACAGATGGGGCTGTGCTTAATAGTTTGGACCACACTGTACAGACTAATGGACAGTTTGAAACCTATACATCAATTTTATCTTCAAAGCAGGGGTGTAGCAGAGAGCCTTGGGGTTGCAACTCGAGTAGCCAGCTGTCAGTGGACAATAGACATATGGCAAAGGCTACTACTGAGCTTTTGAAGTGTAATACAAGACAGAAACATGAGGGATCCAGCTCCTGTCAATTCAGAGAAAACAACAGAAGGAAGCTGGCTCGTGTCCTACCAATGGAAGAGCAAAGGGGTGCAGAGACAAACTCTGATTATCATGCGCCAAACAAGCAAATGAAGCCCAAACCAATAGGTATTACACAAGCAATGCCTCAGCAACATAAAAAGGACGACTTTAACCCTTTAGCAGATATCCTGGATAGGTCTGAACCTGCCAAGAAGGGAAATTTGGAACACAGGGCTACATCACCTAATGACTGGACAAATAATTATAATGAATGTTCCAACGGCTAAGTATTGTGACTTTATTATTATTATTTAAGGAATTGAGTCTGAAACACATTTAGTAAAAGGCTTGAATAGTAGCCATACCAAATACAAAGTCTCATGGTGTTTAATACTTTCACAAATGCAATATTATATTCTGATTTGTTTCATCGCATAGTGAACACACTACTTCTTACTTACCATTCTGTTGTACAAAAATATTATTTTATTTTGTAATTTTATTTTACCTTTCTACAGTTTCTTCTCAGCAGCGAATACAATTAATGAACAACACCACAGTGCTTTAAATACAGAATGTCATTTTAAAAAACAATGTTCCATATGGTCTGCTCCTCTTGTGGTAATTCGTTGAAAAGCTTCACAGATTAGATACTAAAATACCTCCATAACGACTGTATGTATATAACAAAACTGTTTAAGCATATTTGCATTGTTGGTTTCCATATAGAACATGAAACATCTGCACTTTATAGTAAATATAATTTCTGCAATGTCACACTACACTGCACTCTGACTGGGATGTACCAAAGTCATTGTGTGCATGAATTCTTTATTTCAGCATTAGTTCTTAACCCCTTATTTTATTGTTTGTGGTGGGGGCGGGGGTCGTATCTGCTGTTTAGCTCTTTTTATATATTTCCTCATACCCATGTTTTCTCTTTTGTGTATATTTATATATTTGTGACCTTAAATCCCCTTTTTTAATATTTCATTTGCTGAAATATCTTATTTAATATACACTCTGCCATCTGGTATTGCTCATGGGTGAATTACATATATGTTAAATGCTGTAAATCCTTATAACTGCCCATTTGCCACCTGCACTACGACTCTCTTACAGCTCTCTCAGATGGAAACCAGTTAAGTATATGCAGCCAAATAATCGTCCTGAATAAAAAAATAAAAAACCTGAAAGCCAGTTAAGTGCAGAATATTGTGGGTCAAGTAAGTTTACCATTTGCAATATAATCACCAGTTATACTTGTAAAGGTGTGCCATTGAGGGACCTATATGCATATCATATGACTATATATGTAGTTCTTTATAGATCTTCTCAGATGGCCTTCAACAATATATTGTAAGTGTAAGATTGTAAGTGTTGATAGACTGTTGTCCCTAGGGTACATTGCATATAACAATATACATACCAAAACACAACACAAAACATTATTCCTGGAATAATAGTAATAATAAAGCACAAAAATTTTTTTTTAAAGCTGCTTCATGGAGAGTTGTTGTTTGCCTTGGCCTTGTATCATCCCTAAATCTGCTAGCAGTCACTTTAGTGTTACATTGCTCCCCTGAAAACATTCCAAGTATGTGAAAGCAGAATTTCATGGCCTAAATGGAGATCCGCAACAAGACTTAGTTTGAATGAACCTGTATAATTCTGATGGCAAACTTTTCTGTTTCAATGTCACCAAGAGGCACATATTGTAGGAAATCTTTGAGTCCTTTACCCTTGACCCAAAATAACAAAAAACACTTATGTCTGTAAATTCTTGTGTTAAATATCAAGTTTTAATGTATGGTTCCTTACTGGCTTCAGCCAGAGCTAATATATAATTCCACAAAAAGTAAAACTCTTATGATTTCCTCATTCAATATTCATGATTCATTTTATTATATGAAATGCATACTAGACTAACTGCTTTACTGACCACCCACACAAATCCCTATTACACAGACCAAAAGGTTGAGTGTGGCTCTAGTGTAATCTGAAATCCATTCCCAATGATGAGATGTATTGTATTTCTACAGCACAATGAATATTCAGCTTATTTATCGGTTTACAATGAAGTGAGCAGGTTAGGTGTGAACACAACATATTATAGAAACTGCTTGATTGTGGTTTTGTCTCAGGCATGTACGCTATAGTAGAAAGGTTTGAGCCCAAGTCCTGGGTCAGCAAGTGTCAAAATAAATAATAATGGGCAGACTTTGTTCTTCTCACTACATACCTGGATGCATACTTCTGTTTATGACTTCAGGACAGATGTGAGTGCTAGTGGTGTATTACTGTTGTACAATAAGAGTTTTCTACTTGGTGATATTGAGACGGATTATACGTGGGGATTGATTGGAATCGCAGAAATTATTATTATATCGGAACTACACCTTCCATGAAATCTTTGCCACTTTAGCAAGAAATGTATAATTCAGCAACAGGACCGTTCAGACTTGCAAAATGCAAGTGGTGAACAGCTGCTTAATATAAATGAGCACTACAGCATTCCACGGTCACTATGGATCTTGCAGATCCAGACTTCCGCCATAGAGAGGTCTCCAATATGTATGTAATAGTATAGTAAGGGCAGAATTCAGTCCTTAACATGGATGCGGATATGTCAGCTGGTGGAAAGCTCACCCATACATATTTCTGGATACTGTAGACCTCTTGCATGAACGATTTAATCTGCATCCAGTCCACTATTTCTAGAATTAGTTACACAAGCATATAAAGCTCTAACCAGTCGTGTTTACTTTAATATGTTGCATAGAAGAGGAAAACAGGCTACGTTATACACACAAGCAAACATATGTATGAAGAACACTTGGTGTTATTTGTCTATTGTTTTTCATTTTTATCTTTCGTTTTTTTTACAGTATATAAAAAAGAATGTTGTACAGATGGAAGTGTAATTTATTACTGCTGTTATTTTTAATTATGGAAAATCTGAATAAAAACACTTGCTTAGAAACACTTGTGGTTTTGTTTCTCTTTGTAACTAACAATACTGCTTCAAAATCTGTTTTTTTTTTGCACATCTCTGCACATAGAGGCAAACAATAGATGACCCCTGTGAATAGGCAGCTGATCTATTTCTTAGTGAAAGTGCTACCATTTGTTTTCCTCTAGACAGCAGTCTGCTACTATTCATTCATAATGCTCTTCTAATCCTAATGTAGATTAGCCCGCACCTGCCTGTTTGCTCAGTATGTCCATATGTAGGGTGGATTATTTTACAGCATTAACTAGAGCTTGTGTTGTGCGGAGAGTAGAGTGTATACTTTTCCATTTGGACAAGGCTTGTATCAGGCACAGACTGAATATAGGCTCCATAAACTCGCTCTTGGCAATAACCATGAAAAGATTTAACATTTTATTTTTGCACAATTTTGTGAAATTCTGGTGAGCTTTATTGAACAGATATGGCATCAAATGAGACCAATTCCCTCAATTAAATATCTGTGTATATGATGAACATGTTGCAACAATGCAAAACTAGAATGTTATGTGTTATGGTGGAGGGCGTTAAATACAAAATTCTGACATTTTTGAAATCAGTCAATTAACTATTTTTCCCCCTCATCCCTCCTGAGTATAACTCTGTGTGAGCAGCCTTATCTCTGTGAATCTTACTGGGTGCTGTCTCCTTTTAATCTGTGTTCTCCCAGGAGAGGAAAAGCAGATGCAGATGGGAGGTGTAGGGTTTGCACTTACAGAACTAGAATTGGAAGAGGACCTAATTGCCTGTGACATGCGCCAAGCTGCCAAATTATTATTTGACTTATTGAGTCAGATTAGCATACCCATGGGTTCAAATGCTTAAATAAGTAAATGAGCAATTAAAAGGTATTGATTTTGTAACTGTTTAATGACCATTTTAAACCTATTATGGTTTAATGTGCATCACTGCTCGGCAAAAATATCTGTATTTTATAACAATTTTACTAGGTATATTTATAAAAGAATCCTTGCATCCAGCTAAGTGATATAGTATCAGGGAATTGAATCCAAACTAATAATCTAGCTCCGCTTTGCCTGCAAGGACTTGTGAAACTGCTTCTCTATTATTAACATTAAATGGTGCCATGCATTTTCTGTATAGCCGTACAGTTGGGAGAAACAAT
>JABWIB010000318.1:0-15155 GCA_016617825.1 Platyplectrum ornatum
CTATATTTACTAAAGTGGGGGAATGGAAAAGTGTTGTTGCCCATAGCAACAAACCAGATCTCAGCTGACATTCTCCAGTATGCAAAATGAAACTGAGAGCTAGAATCTGGTTGCTATGGGCAACATCTCCTCTTTTCCATTCCTGCAGTTTAGTAAATATGGACCATTGAGTTAGATTGGAGGTAAGAGCAGAGGTATCGAATGTGAAGGCACACAGGGCAAACCTGTCATGGCGTAACACATAATGGTATATAGGTCTATAATTGGGTGTATAAGGAAACAACTGAGAAAAACATTTTATTGGTGGCTTTTCTAGTCATATCACAGTCCGTTTAATACAACGTTGGAAGGATCCTGGGAAACGCAGATGTCTCCTCTCAGTTCCTCCTACGTGTCTGACTGTACAAGTTTCCTCTGCACTCTCGCCGCTGTCTCTTCCTCGGGCTCATCCCTGACGGACGGATGTCTCTTCCCCCCCTCCCCTCCTCATCTATTGATCTCACATGTTATCAACTACAGACATCCAGACCTGGAACCTTTGTGGTTTCTTCCAAAAGAAGATGAAAGTCAGAAGAATCCATTCCCTCTGCCCTTGGAGGCAGAACGCCAAGAAATAACTGTGCCTCTGATGCAGGATACAGCCGCAGATTATGCACTATGTATACAGATTATTATCATTATTATTATATAGTGTCTACACATTGTACCACACTTCACAGACTTCACAGAGACTTTATACCCTTTACATCCATCTCTGTTACAGTCTGTGTACCCTAACACACACAAATCATACACACACCCAATGTATCGCATACGCACAATACTTAAACATATAACACACTTGTAATACAGGCATATATATATATATATATATATATATATATATATATATAATAGACACACTTATTCAACAAGTCCGTGAAACAAACATGTATTAACACCATACAATACGAACTGCATCCTAATCGCCACCATACAATACAGACTGCAGACAATATGCATCCAGCCATCCTTTCTTAACCCTATATTCCTCTAGCCTCTAGTTCAGCTTCTATAAGCCCTTTTCTGCCCTTGTATGTGTCCAGCTACTTTTGTATATATCCAGTTATTTTTTCCCCCCCTGTATGTTTACAGTCATCCTGTGTGGTTCTTTATGTATCCAGCCATCCTTTGTACCACTGTACGCATCCATCCATTCTATACGCACCGGCCATCCTGTTTGCTCTTTTCCCCTGAATCTATCCAACCCCACTTTCTCAAATCTGTATTCTTTTATCATGTCTCTATCTTATCTTTTTAATAACCTCTTCTATTCTTCACTTACCTTTGCTGAAGAGAAGGGAGTCGCTTTAGAGCTTGAGGGAGAAGGGAAGCAGATACAGTATGTTTAAAGAGGAAGATGAGTTGGCCAGTACCAGCACTGAGGACAGAGTAGAGTGGGGAGAGGTGGGAGTTATGGAGGCCAGATATGAGATTACAGTAGTCCAGTCGGGAGATGACTAGTGAGTGGACGAGGATTATAATACTTCCAGGGGCAGGGCTGGAAGTGGGGGTGTATATGGGGTATGCCATACCAGCACTTGTCCCACTGATGTTATTGAAATACTACAAATCTCTATTGACTTCTATTATATTCTATGTTTTCATACCGGCACTTCTAAATGCCCATACCGCCACTTTTAGATTTCCACTTCGACCACTGTGCAGGGGCACAGGAAAGGGTCTGATCCTCGAAGATGGAAATAGCAGAATTGCGACGAGTACTATATATGTGGTTTTAAAGAGAACAACTCCAGGACAGCATAATTCCAGGCTAAGGTAAAGGACATGGTGCTACCATCTATGTAAAATAAATCTAAAGGGGCTGAGGTGGGAAGAATAGTAGCTTAATCTAATGATAGCCATACACCTGGGAGATGTCCGGGGTAATGATGCCATGCGCGCGCCCGTGGTCGCATATCGCATCGATGAACCTTGCCTGCTGCAGACAAGATTCAGCTAAAATGGTGCTGATTTACTGTACATGCGATTTATCATAGCGATACATCTCCCAGGTGTATGGCCAGCATTCGACATGTTAAGTTTAAGAAAGTGCTGGGACATCCATTGGGAAATGGCAAAGTCCTTTGGAGATTCGAGGTGAGTCAGAAGACAACACAGAGATCTGAATGTCATTAGCTTCGAGATGATGTTAAATGCCAAAAGGGCCGATGAGCTCACCAAGGAGGATGTGTATAAGGAGTATAGTCCAAGAACAAAATGTTGGAGGACCCCTATTAGCAGAGGAAGTGGGGGAGAAGAGGAGTCCTGAGAGGAGACACAAAAGAACAGTCAGAAAGTTAGGAAGACAGCCATGAGAACATAGCATCACACAGACTGAGGGAGTCAGGGATTTGCAGGATATGGTGGTCCACACAGTGTCAATGATAATGAGCAGCGAGTAGCGTCCCTTGGATCTGGCAGGATTGCTGACTTTATAGAGGGCAGATTCTGTGGAGTAGATTGGACAAAAGCAAATGTGAAACAGGTCAAGCAGGATGCGGGAGGAGAGAATGGTGTTAAGGTGGCTGTAGACAATCCTAGGACAATGTATACAGCCAGGAAACTTGCAATCTCTGCTGCCAGAACACTGATCAGTTGTCGTGCGTGATTCTGGCTGTCGCTTGGCTGCTTCTGTGAATTGGTTCTTGCCTGTCCCTGACCTTTTGTCTTGTGTTTTCCTATTTCCAGTCTGTGGTGCTTTATCCCTTCTGTTCCTAGGTTTTTGCTATACCTTTTTCCATCTTGCATTTTTATCATTCATTATTTTACACTGTATTTTGGATTTGTTTTGCGTTTCACTTGGTTGTGCTATTTGTGGTTTCTCTTGTCTGTTCTGTGCTGCATTCTGCATGCTATTCGCTACTCCTTCTACCTGTCAGAGGAGGCAGCCTCGGGAGGGCTCACAGGTCCCGGGTTGCCTGCCGCTTCCTCCTCACCATGGATGTCCATTGGTCGCTGCTGGGAGCAGTTTGTTTCCTTCCGTCCTGGCTGCTTCTCTTGCAGCTGGGTCTTTATTCGGGCAGGGGGCTCATTCAGCCCTCGCTTGTCCATTGGCTGCTCTCCCCTTTATTAACACTACAGCTATGTCCGCACACTTCGAGTTATAGCGTTCTCTTTGCTCTCCCGCTCCCGTACTTACAGTACTCTCTAGCCTAGCTCTGTATCATTGCCTCTTTCTCCCGTGCCTCTAATCTTATCTTTCCGGCTACTCCTCTTGTCTTGACCCTCTTATTCATTGTCCCTCTTTTTTCATTTCTCTTTATCTCCCTGGTCTCCATTGCCTTCCATTAGCCCTCCTCCTGCATCTGCTTCTTTATTTCTCTTTACCTTTCATTCTTTCCCTCTGTCATTCGGTTCCGTCCTCTCATCTTCTTTATTCTCCATTCTCCCTCTCACTCTTCCTGTTCCCTCTGCTCTTTGTGTTTCATATTCTCCTTTTTTCTTTTTGTTCTGCCCACTGTCACCTGGGGGGGGTCACTCCTTCTTAGGGGTGTGTTAGGCTGGGGCCACCACCGGCCACGGTCCAGGAGCTACAAAGCCCATCCTCAGCATTAGAGGCTCTGGTGGAGTCCAACTACAATGGACCAGATTCAGACTTTAGGCACTATTGACTTACTCCCATCTTACTTAAGAGTGGGTAAAACCATGATGAATTGCAGGGGGGTAAAATGAATGTCAGTGTTTGCATGCAGGGAGAATACTTTATTGTTGCATGTTGCACACAGATACTGACCAGCGTTACTGTTACACTGTTATTACACTTGTGCTGGAAACATCATCTCTCACCTGTAATACTGTTTGCAACCAATGACATTTACCTCCCCTGCAATTCAACATGGTTTTACCCACTGGTGAGTAAGTCAATAGTGCCTGAAGTCTGAATCTGGTCTTATGAGTCTTATGACTGTGATCAGTGAGATGGACGGAGAGCTCACGTATTAGGTAACATGTCTGCAGCGCTGAAACACTCTGCACTGTCAGACTTCACATCTCACCCTCCTCTCACTAGTAACCATGGAGACAACACTGTCCCGGGACACACTGTATAGTTTGGGTGACATCACAGATCCCAACCACAGTTTAACCCTGTGATGTCTGCAGGAACTGGTGCAACAACCCTCAGCAGAAAGTGATGCCAGGAGGAGTGCCAAGTCTATAGGGGAAGCCGCAGGGCAAATATAAGAGGAATGGTCAATGGCCAACCACTGACACAGCCCATGCATAACAAGTCCAATTCCAAACAGCAGTAGCGGGAAACCGCGTGGATGTCAGAATTGCAGCGTTGGATGCACTATGCTGCTATGGCGCTAACCCACTATGCATACACACAACAAAAGTGAGCACAAAATACAAAGTGGGTGCTTCCATCTGCACCAGCGTCGGACTGGCGCACCAGAGAACAGGAGGATCCTCCGGTGGGCCCCAAGAATGATTTCCTCTGGTGGACCCAAGGTACCCCAGTCCGACACTGACCTGCACACTGACCTGCACCCAGCAGCGGGTGGATTATTGCTTCTGCAGTGTAGCAACAGCCATGATTCCAAAAGTGCACTCATTGCATCTATTTAGAGGTGCCAATGCCGGAACTGGATAGTGCACGCACATTTTCAGTAGTGTGGCGCTTCTGTCTTTTGTGTGCAAGAATAACAGAATCTGGCGTAAGTGCTGTGTGAATGAGGCCCAAATCGGCGCGTTCACGGAAAGGGTTAAAAATCTGTCAACTCCCGCCGGCCCCAATCATGAGCTCATATCATTTTCCACATAAATCAGAAGCGGCCGCCACCTGCGCTCCAGATCCAATTAGGACCGAGGCTCTGGGACCTGGCGTGTTGGCTTGGACAGTCTCCCCCCTATTACCGGAGACACCCCACCTTGTAACCAACTGCAAAGGGTTAAGCAGCAGCTGCAAGCTTCAGGACTCAAATGTTGCAGGAAATAAATTATTAGGCTGATTTATATATATATATAAGGTGCTCACAGTGACAGTTCAGGATAATCCAACGCTAAGAATATTGTATAGAATCTGTTAATGGTTCTAGAGATGGGTGGAAGGGCTAGCCATGGTGATATAGGACCAGATTCAGGTCTTTAGGCACTAATGACTTACTCCCAAGTGGGTAAAACCATGTTGAATTGCAGGGGAGTTAAATTTCAATAGTTGCAAACAGTATTAGAGTTGAGAGATGATGTTTCCAGCCCAAGTGTAATAACAGTGTAACAGTAACGCTGGTCAGTATCTGTGTGCAACATGCAACAATAAAGTATTCTCCCTGCATGTACACACTGACATTCATTTTACCCCCCCTGCAATTCAACATGGTTTTACCCACTCGTGAGTAAAGCTGGGTATTTGTCGTTACGATGTAGCGGTTTTTCGATCGTAAATCATGTATCGTACCTGTGTGTGCGGCCTTATGTACTAATTTTCGCACCTGAGATCGTAACGACAGTTTTATCTTACTGCAGGTAGAATTTACAATCGTGTAAAGAGTGCTAAATCGTGACATGTGTATCAGCTAACGATAGGTCGGCGCTGTGGTGTATGTGTATGTATCGATGTAGTGGTGTCGCACGATCGTTAGAAAAAGGAAAATCACGCATTTTCGACGAAAAATCGCTCCGTATGTACGCTTTAGGGCGCTACATTTTTTCCACCTGTCAGATCGTTCTCAAATATGCTAATTTTCAGATCGTACGCTTCGTGTGTACCCAGCTTTAGGCAATAGAGCCTAAAGATCTGAATCTGGCCCATAGTGTGGCAGCTGGGGAGATACATGATGACTGATGACGAATGTTGGCATAACATAAGCTTAGGCCCACCCGGGTTATGAACGCCTCTCTGGACCTCATCATGATCCGTGTGCACAGGTTCTGCTGAGTGACGATGCGGCCCTAGTGATGCTGGCGGTGAAGGGGTTAAGCCGCAGCGGGCTCCGTCTGCAGCCAGCACAGGTGCGCTCCTCATGTGTGTCCCGCGTGCCGGCACCATCCGCGTCCAGCAACATATAAAAAGAAATTAATTTCCCTCTAATATGAAACCAAAGTGTTATTAAATGGGACGAGACCCAGGGAATAGCATATAAAACAATAACTTCATATCAGGGGGAGGCAGGTGCTTCCGCTGGGGTCCCAGCGCTCCGACGCTTCCACGCCCCACACTGACACATGAAATACGCCCCTCGCTGGCTTTCCAACATCGCTCCGTGGAGGGTAACTGTCTGGAAGTTGGAATTGGGGGGGGGGGTGCATGTCATCCTTTCAGCCGTCAGCGCAACCTCTACAGTACCCCAGACAGGACTAACATCCGTGTGATAGTCTGAATTATGGCCAGGTCTGTTGCTGTTTGTGTGACGGTAATATAATCCTGTCGTTCCATTTATGTGGCTCTATTGGGAAAATCGGAGACGGAAAACTTAAGGTAGCCCCTGGCTTACAGCCAGACTTCCCATTTCAATGCAAACAGACAGGTAACTTTGCAAAGCTTTGGGAGAGATCAGCCAGTGCTGGGCCATACTATGCGTACAAAGTGTTGGCGTTGTAGCCCAGTCACCCAGACCTATGGCCCAGGGACTTTGTAAAGTTTTCCATCTCAATCGCAGAGAAACTTCTAGATGTTTGGACGTGTACGCAGAGGCCGATCTATATCTGATATCAGCATGTATTGTGCATTCCTTAGCCCAGAGTGCTACACACGGGTGGTCCAAAGATGACATTTCTATACTTTATAAAAACATGTATGTAGCAATGCGTTCTTCACATCCTACATCAAGTGTCTGAAATAGGTCACGGAGCGTCAGCTCCTTGGACTTGGACATGTAGTTAATGCAAATATTTTGAGATATATATAACTCCCAACTGTCTAGATATTAGCGGAACAGTCCCACTTGTGTGACTGTCCCGCCCACCTATCAGTCCCTCCCGATAAGTGGACAAACTGGTACGTTTTGTGTGTTTCTTTTATTAAATGTTACATTTTGCTGTACAAACAGGCAGGGCTGGGCTTGGGCAGAGTTGGGCATGGGCTGAGCTAGGGTAGAGTTGGGCAGGGGCTGGGCTTGGGCGCAGTTGGGCAGGGGCTGGGCTTGGGCAGAGTTAGGCGGGGGCTCTTTGTACCGAAAAAGATGGGATGTATGGATATGCAAGGTATTGGATCTGTGCTTGGCTCTGGATTTTTTGAAAATGTGTGGACATGCTCAGAGGACACATTGATTACATGTCCTTTAGAACGCACACTCAATTTACGCTGTGATCAGAATCGCCAAAGAATGGGCAGTAACCCATTACTGGTGTGTGCTCAATTCTGGATCTGGCCAGATAGAGGGAACGCCCACTGTAACCTCACTAAGAGGGAACGCCCACTGTAACCTCACTAAGAGGGAACACCCACTGTAACCTCACTAAGAGGGAACGCCCACTGTAACCTCACTAAGAGGGAACACCCACTGTAACCTCAGCTCCGCCTCTGTGAGAAATATCATTGCTCTTATGTCTAGATCAGTGGGAATGTGGTCCAATGAATTACATGGCTTACATGGAAAAGCCACCACGATCCCACAGAAATAAGTAGAAAGGAAAACTGTATCTCGCTCTGTATTCATTCCTGTTACTGTGTCATACATTGGACTGGACACTACAGGCCAGACACAGACTTATGGAGAATTCTCTGATCGCTGACATTTTTGGTAATCAGCGCATGTACAACCTCTACATTCCCAGGACAGTCCTGGGACCATTTCAGATGATGGGGAATGTAGCGAAATGCGCTTCTCCTACATGACATGGAGAGATAAGCTGATGGTATAGCGAGAATTAGCATAGGCAGGCAGAATCACTTACATGTTCTAAACACTACCATAAGTCCATGGCTCTGCAGCAGGGTGTCTGCACCCGAGCAGGTCCTATATGCTGCCACGTGATATCCTGTTCTGCATGATCACAATCGGTATAGAATGCGTATCCGCATCAGGGTGTAAGCTGAATGTTATAATAACCGCTCGTGTATTTTCCTACCCTCTGTGTGACAGGGCTGTGAATAACCTTGTGTCTCTTCCCATCACTCTCCCCAGTCTTTGTCTCCAGTTACTGCCGCCTCTGTTATGTTAAAAACAACTTCATCTCCCCTCGCTCCTTGTAAGTGTCACATTTGTCTCTGATCTGCATGTTTGGGTCAAGAAGAAGTTGTATAGTGGCCATCAATCACAGGAGACACGGTGTGACCCCGGTGCCTTTCTCTCTCCCGCCTCCAGGTCCATTGCTGTATTCCTCTAAGATCCCTATCATTAATAACATGATCACATCATCTGCCTATCGGGGCTAAAAGTCACAGTCCTGGGGTCTATTAATGATTCGTCTCACTGGGGGGCTCCGTAACTAGTACCAAGAGAAGATCAACAAATCTTAAGTATGAATTAAGTGTACAATCTACAATCCAGAAAGGGGTTGGAATGTAACAGACAGAGCTCCATAGCAGGAGATGGAGCTCGAGTGGGGACGGGACTAAGCAGGCCTGACTGTGAGGCTGAGTGCTGTTACGACAGAGTTGCTGAGTTTCCCCCTCCATGGGGGTGGGGCAGAGGGCATGATTTGCATAAGCCCCACCCCTGCATAGTAAAACATACTTTTATTATGGATGGGCGGTGCCTGACATCAGCAAGACCCGCCCCTTCATTTTACATTAAACCACTGCTTCAGTCCAGGTCATAGATTTGCTGACTCTCTCAGGATACCGTGAGAAATGCTGAATGGTGCTGCCATGGGCCACACTCTCCTCCAGGCCCGGTAGCAATCGCGTCTCCAGATAGTTAAGCACATGAAGACGCCATTTTCCATTTGCAAAATGCAGATAAAGTTAAAGTAGGTCCCAGGCACTACTCTGTCTGTACTAGAGGGACAGTTAGAGATGTGGACGCTACCATGTTGCGGACCTGTTATTGCAATGTAACCCAAGGTAAGAGAGGGTCTTCTGATCCAGTCACATCATGCAGGACGGCGCTCTTACATATACGCAGTCAGCAATAATCCTGTTTCTATTGTGATCTTGCTCCTTACATAAGATACAGCTGCATTATGAGAACTAATGACACACACAGGTATGTTTCCCTGTGGGCAGAATCCAGCAGCCGGAGGCTGAGGAATGTAGAGCGTGAGCTCCTCAGCCTGTCAGGGGCCGTCACACTGCCTCCAGGTCTTACAGGTATTTACACAGAATGACATCCCGGACTTTTTTAATAGGCGCGTTGCATCCTTTCCTCTTAACTCTTACTGACGTGGAGCCTGCAGGGCTGGACTTTAGTTAAGTCTAAGTCCTCCCCTTTACCCAGGTGATAATGCAGAAATAAACGTTGCTCTTGCATGTACCAGCTCCCTTGCAATAAGCAGTTAATGGGTTGGGCATGCGGTGCCAGGGATATGTGCCAGTATGTCTCAGCTACCTCTGCCGGGATGAGAATTAAATGGTGAGGATTAGTGTAAAACAAGCTCTGACAAGACTTTCATTACACAGCAATAATGTGCTGAACAAGTGCCTGGGAGCAAGTAGCGGGCACCACACACACAGAGGGCAGTGCCAAGCATTCTTATACACACACAGGGCAATGCCAGGCGCTCTCATAAACACATACATAGAGGGCAGTGCCAAGAGCTCTCATAAAACACATTCACAGAGGGTAGTGCCCAGGGTTCTTATACAAACACATAGAGGGCGGTGCCAAGCACTCTCATAAACACAGTCACAGAGGGCAGTGCCAGGCGCTCTTATACACACACACACACAAACGCTCTCATAAACACAGAGGGCACTGCCAAGCAATCTTGCACACACACATAGGGGCAGTACCAGGCGCTCTCATACACACAGAGGGCTGTGCCAGGGCTCTTGTACAAATGGAGGGTAGTGCCAAGCGCTCTCATACACACAGTACTGAGGGCAGTGCCACATGCTCTTTGCAAAGGAAAGTGGCAGGCGCTCTCATACACAGACACACACTGAATGCAGTGCCATGCACTCACATACACACAGAAGGCAGTGCCATGCATTCACACATTTACACACACAGAGGGCAGTGCCATGTATTTACATAACATAGGGCAGTGCCATGCACCCACATACTGTACCCACACACAGCGTGCAAGGCCATGCATTCACACACATACTGTACACACACAGAGGGCAATGCCATGTACACACATATACACACACACAGCGGGCAAGGCTATGCATTCACACACATACTGTACACACACAGAGGGCAATGCCATGTACTCACATACACACACAGCGTGCAAGGCCATGCATTCACACACATACTGTACACACACAGAGGGCAATGCCATGTACACACATACACACACACAGCGGGCAAGGCTATGCATTCACACACATACTGTACACACACAGATGGCAATGCCATGTACTCACATACACACACAAGTCAGTGCCAAGCTTTCTCAGACTAACCTCACAATACAATTCCAGAGAAGCACCGCACCCTAAGCCAAGCCCAAGCAGAGGTTGAGGAGGTGGTATAATCCGCAGACAATGCTGGCATGATGATACGTGAGGCAAGAAAACAAAAGGGGATTTTCCAGAATATACAACCGCACCTGTACAGAGGAGAGGAGCAGCCGTCTCTACGCCTGCGATACACAGACAGGTAACCGGCTGATTAGCAGCTCACCGAGGTTTACACGCAAAGTATGGTGAAAACGTGGCAGCACCTTGTCCACAGTCACACGAACGAAGGTCAGGAGCAATTACGCGCATCTGTCTTAAAGAGCAGTGCATTAGCATGTGTTCTGATGGGCGTTTCATGGGCATGTGTGGGTAAAGGCACCCGAGAGCTGTACCTAATAAACGACTCTTTACACCCGCTACAGATTAAGTCCAGATCCTCGCGCTAGGATGTGATGCTGCAAAGGCATTGCAATATGCTGAATTCTGAATGTATTATACATATGTTTACACACAGTAAGAAAATAAACTTGTTTTCGTTAAACGTTTTAAATATTGTTTTCTATAATTATATGACATTCACATTTGAATTAATCAGAAACACCATTTACAGTCAACATTACAGTGTACTACCCTCCACTCAGATATATGGTCATGTGACTATACCAACTTGTCAGCATTGTGCCCAAACACTACATGCCATGCTTCAACAGGTATCCAGAGCATTGCACGTATCTTTACATCCAGGTTAGGTCTCTGGGCGCCGTAGGCGCCTGGTTCGCGATATGTGAGGACGTAACGTGATATTGGAACCCATGGAGGAGCGCGGTGTGCAGAATGAAATGGCATTTATTTATATATAAAATATTTCCGCCAGCCCTACTGTTATTTATTTTGTGGGTATATATATATATATATAAATAGGGTAGGAACCAACACTCCATTGTAGTGATAGTGGCTTGCTGTTGGTGCACTGGCAGTGAATTTTGCAGATATATATATATATATATATATATATATATATATATATATATATAGATATAACAATGCAGGCACTCGGCAGACTTTGTATGATGAAATAAAGTTACATTTTATTGCATGAAAATGCAAAATACAGCGCCATACCCATGGCATGGTATTTTGCATTTTCATGCAATAAAATTTTACTTTATTTCATCATACAAAGTCTGCTGAGTGCCTGCATTGTTATATCTATCTATATATATATATATATATATATATATATTAGAACAGATCCAAAACTGGGAAGGAGTCAAATAGCGACAAATATAACCCTTCCCAGTTTTGGGATCTGTTCTAACTTGTGTTAGAGTGTCCTGTACACTAGCGGACCTCGTTGTGTGGGTTTACAGCTGCCCCTTTTTCGACCACTATTAGGTAATCATATAGCCCTTTTTGCGGAGCTACTGGTTTATTACTCTTGAGTGCGCTCACACTTTCTTTTTGTTTATATATATATATATATATATATATATATATATATGTATATGTATATTCATACATTGCCGCCCACCAGCTGAAATCACCTAACATAGAAACATAGAAAGTGACGGCAGATAAGAGCCACATGGCCCATCCAGTCTGCCCCAATGGACGCGCCGGCCCTGTATGCATTGCATGCAGTCCATGTTACAGGGCGCGCAACATGTGCCGGTTTGCATGTACCCTACTTCCCTGTCGCCAACCCTGATGAATGTAAATGTGAGAACTACACACAACATACATGCTGAGCGGGAGTATAGAACATGCCTGACATTCAGGGCAGATACTATGGGCGACTGCACTAGACTGGTTTATCTTCTTTATTCTATGTAAATACCACACCGTAATAATAAAGGATAATTATATTTAATCCTGAGGCCATAGCCGGCATCAACAGAAGATTATGTGCTTTTTAACTACAAGAATGTATTGAATTAATACAAAACCCTCTGCTGAAATATTAGTCTGCCAGTGACCTCAAACCAGCACCTATGGGAAAGATCCGAATTAGGGGAAAATCTGCACTCCTGTTGAGCTTCAGAGAAGGGGAAGTATAATGTGTACACAGAAATAGAGTCGTGTTGGTTCTTATTCCCAACTCTAAATGGCAATTTAAAAATAAAGTTTGTCTGTATTTTTGTGCTATTAGCAGAGCACATAATATTTCCCCTTTACACCAAACTGACCAAGGTCCCAGTCGAGGACTTTTTTGATATCTGTTGAGTACCCGGTATGTGGCGGTCGCCATTTAAAAATTAATTTTAATATTATTAGTTATATCTACATATTAAGAAATATCCTTTATTGCTTATATTTATGATTACGAGTGTCTTTTTATTTCATTAGTTGCAAACAGTATTAGAGTTGAGAGATGATGTTTCCAGCCCAAGTGTAATAATAGTGTAACAGTAACGCTGGTCAGTATCTGTGTGCAACATGCAACAATAAAGTATTCTCCCTGCATGCAAACACCCCCCTGCAATTCAACATGGTTTTACCCACTCGTGATTAAGTCGTGAGTAAGTCAATAGTTCGTAAAGTCTGGATCTGGTCCATTATGTTCCTCCTGCAACACCCCACACCTTACACATGCATCGGTGTCATGTGTCTGTACTGTACAAATGAAATGCTTCCCATCAGGTCTACATCCGTATGCATGAAGTGAAGTCATTCCCGGCGCAATACAACTGGGTCTGCAGAAAATGCGTCCTGAAGTCCAGGTTCTGCTCTGTACTCTGCATAAAAGACATTGTCCAGGTTTATTACATTAGGACTGAGGTATCTAATATACAGAGAAAAGCAAACACAGGGCAAACCTCAGGAGGTCGGAGACATAAACTATAATCCAGACAGCTTGGTGGTGTTATTTACTGTCTCAGATCAGCCACAAAATGCTGCCGTCCTTCCCAGGCCATGGCCATGTACAACCACTGACAGAAGAGTTTATTCCCAGGCTCGCTGTCTGCTTTGCCTTCCGTGGAAAATAGATCATTTTGTGCAGCAATCTGGTTATTCTGTGGTTCATAACCCCTTAATGCTGCTACTCCCTGCTGCTAGAGTTCCTTTTCTCCAGGATAGTTTCAAATCTTTATTTATTTTATTGACGGTGATCATTCAGTTATTTACAAAGATTGAAGCCATACCTCCTGACTGTCCTGATAGTGGGACTATCCCGATTTCACGTCCAGGGGCCGTGCTAGGTCTCTCAGTGCCCTAGGTAAAGTCGCACCTCCCCCTCATTGCCACTGCCCGGCCTCCTCTTTACCAATATGAAACATGCAAGTGTTATGTATATATCTATATATACATTATGATCCCTATCTCTAATCAGTACCCTTCTAGCTAGGTCTCTTGGCAATCTAGGTGACAGCTAGCACCGCGCCCCACGTGACGTCACTGCTTCATGTCACTTTAAAAACGCCCGGGGAGGAAGGAGGAAGTCGTGGAGGGCGGCGGGGAGGGGGAATTCCTCTTACTATTCCCTCCCTATTGCCCTACCCCGTTTGGCTGTTCACCCGCCCTAGGTGACCACCTAAATTCGCCAAATGGGCGCGCCGGCCCTGCTTGTCGCTGGAATTTACTTACCCCTGCAGAGGCAACATTATTTATAGGGTTTAATTGTCCTTTGTGGTGCCCCCCGTCAGGTCTGTCGCCCTAAGCCTAAGGTTTACTTAAGGTAGTGCCGGCCCTGTGACTGTCCCATCCGACTCCTATTTGCTCCTGATAATGAGATAAAATTGGTAGAAATGCGTTTTTTTTATTATTTTATTTTACCCCATACGGGATGAAAAGAGGTGGGGTTTGAGATGAGTCATATAGGGTCTGGGTGGAGTCATAAAGGGTCTGGGTGGGGTAAGGATGGGGTCTCGTTGGAGTCATATAGGTTCTGGGTGGGGTCTCGGTGGAGTCATATAGGGTCTGGGTGGGGTCTCGGTGGAGACGGGTGGTGTATTAACAATACACAATGTTGGGAGGTATGCATAAACCAGTATATAAACAGTAATGTAAACATTAATAAGGTCACGTGCAGGGCATTGCAGGCCGGGGATCTTATAAAGGTTGTTGGGGTTGTACCCAGTACTTTCAGGGTATGTGGCCCCTTCCACCAAAAGTTGCCCATGCCTCTTAAATACAAGCGTCATGGCCGACCTGGTGGCGGGTGGTAAGGTAATAAGGGCTTCCAGTTTGATGGAAGACTGCGGGTGTGTTCATAATTATACCTGAAACAAGTGATTTCACCTATTTACCCGAGGGAAGCAAACTTTCCCCTGCAAAGCTTCCAGTTGGAAAATAACCTTAATTATCCTGTTTACAGGAATACTTCCACCCGGCCCGGCCAGCATTTCCCCTGTGTGCGCTTGTGTATTAATAACCGGGATCTTGAGCTCTGTTTCCTCCACTGAGTGCCACCCGCACACAATCCCTCACTAGGCGAGTGCACGCTGCTGGTAGTGATTAGCGCCATCACTCTGCGCCCCGGAGTACTGTACAGGGCTCAGTCTGCAGCCACGCTTCCTGTTCCACTTCCATCCCGCGCCACCTTCCCACTGCCTCTCAGCCCTATTACCCGAGGTGTGAGGAACAGCAGAAGAACGCTCTACTGTGGGCAGCTGAATGAACGACAATGGGAGGAAAGGAGAAAGGGGACATTAATTACATC
>JABWIB010000318.1:83984-100962 GCA_016617825.1 Platyplectrum ornatum
TATATATATATATATATATATATACACACATGTATGTCTTTTGTGCACCCTGCCCTGTCTTTGTAACTGCCTGCCTTGTAGCTTGTACCGGGTATATATAATATGTATTGTGTACTCTGGTCACAGCAGTAGTCCCTGTCCCATGCATATAGAGATATATTATGTATATGTTCTGTGTATTGTCTGATCTTGCATTTTCTATGTATATTCTTGTTACATGAATCCAGTATACGTTCTGTCCATTCTGACTATACAGTGCACTGTGATATATATATATGTGCTGTATATACTCCTATAAACGGTTCTATGTAGTCTCCTATTATATATATATCTATATCTCTATATTACTCCATGTATGTACTCTAAGCATGCAGTCTTATGTAAGATCAATGCATACTGTAAGTAGTTGCAGTTATGGCAGCAGTCTCATGATGACTTTGCTGCTGTCTCTCTGGTGTGGCAGACACTCTCCTGGCCACTTTGCTGCCAGTCTGACACTTTGTGTGTGTGCTGTCTCATTCCTCCGTCTCAGCTTCTCTCCGATATTCCTTCTCCCCTCTCTCCATTGCCTCTGCTCCCTCCCATTCCTTTCTTTCTCTCTCTCATTACCTCTCTGCCTTTGTGCTGCTCTTTCCTGGTGAGACTGAGCTGGGGAAAAGGCAGGAAAGGTAGGGAAGGAAAAGACGGAATATGCAGCCGTCAGATGGGCATGCTGGTCTCTGCTCCATGAGCTGGGAGTACCCACCTGGGGGCATAGCAGAGGTGACATTACACTTTGTAGGGGGTGACTGTGGGCATCACATTGTCCCACCTTGGAGAACCATGTGAGGTCCACCCACCTTACAGGGCAGAACATTTTCTTACAAATTGAGCCCCTTTTGATGTGTATACCCCAGGGGTCTGTGCTGCTGAGCACCTGCCAATTGTCCTCTTTGTTTTAGTGGTACTGGGGCTTTTATACTAAGTAAACCTCATCCTGCATCACAGAGGCCCCAGACTCCCTACAGTCAGGAGCTGTTTTGTCTTTCGTATGTTCTCCCACTGAGAGAGAACCTATGTTACTGCCCCGGGGGGGGTGTAAGATGCCCCAGAGAGGACTCGCCACAATCCTCTAATTCCCAAAGAGAAGCCATTGTCCATTGAGACCTGGNGTGAGTGAGGGGAGATTGGCGCATAGCATTATTACCTCTCCTGTGTCCATCCTATATGTCCGACGCTATATATCTACTTATTCATGATCTCAGGAGACAAGGTAACCTGCGTTATCACACTGCGAGTCCCATCAGGAACATCCATGCCCCGGTTTCTCCACATACAGTATAACTCTGCCCTTTGTCTTACTGTAAACCATAATAATAAATGAAAGTTTGTCTTGTAAGATGACGGAATGCTTTGGTTTGATAGCAACTTTCCTCCCCGAGCTGAAAAGAACTTGGAACAGGAATGCAACACATTGGTTTGGACACAGAAGAGACGCTTTTATTAGCAAAGCGCTGTGATTAGGACAGATAAGGAGACAAGACATGGATCCGCTCCAAAAAAAACTTCTCTCTCGTTACAGAGTAATATGTTCGCTAGCGCTTATATGCTGCTGCTATATGTCATTACAATGACACTAATGCTTTATGTTACCCATGACAGACATTAAAATGATCGATCACTAATTGACCCTGTGAAATAACAGCTGGCAGATTACGCCTAATACCCATCGCAACAGAGGAATCTCCGAATACCCCTAATATATATCTACCCAATGATATTCTGCCCCCAGATGTCGCTCGTTCTTGCTGCCATGTCTATGGATTGGATTATTCCTCATTGTATGTCATTTCGCCCTATATTTTTTGATTATAGAATGGTAAAACTGTCTCTAATAACCGTCGTGTAGAGTTTCTATAAGAGGCGTCATACAGCGGCGGGTAGCACCTCAATCCCGTGATCTCCGTTTCTTGCAGACGTCACGCAGAGAGCCGAGTCCGTGCCGCTGTAGCCTCTGGTCGGGGATAGACGACTATTTTTATCTCGCTTCGGCCTCTGGCCTAAAATAACATTGAGGGGAATCTGTGACGAAGTGAAGAGTTCTAAGAAACATTAAATATTCTTCTCGGCTGGGAACACATTAAAGCTCCATTTAATCCCATCTTCTTTAAAAGGTTCCCACAAACGAGAAAGGGTCCTCGATAACCTCCTTGGACGTTTCTCGTAGAAGCCGCGAGATGTGTAGTGGAGCTCGCCGTTCAGTACGGGGCTAATGTTCGAGTCTTGGTCCTGTAACTATTTAAATAGGTGAAGTGAGGATAGTGAGAGGTGATCGCGTGTCGCTGAATGTAGCCCCTCTCTGGGTCACCATCACCTGGATATAACCACGAATGCTGACAATAACCCTGCTTATTGCTGGGTAATATTCTCCCTTTTTATTATTCTCATATTGTATATTCTAGCACAGTGAGAGTTAACACTAAATCCCAGTCTCGCGGTCTGATGTTACGTAGAACATGTTATGTATCTACCTTTTGATTTCCTCGCAGTGTTAATGATTGCCAGCTTGTTTATTTGGCTTGTGCGGAGGTAATTACCCTACAAGCTTTATATTGTATCTTTCAGTTTTCACGAACTAAGATGTATTGCGGCAAATGTATAATAATGTTCTTGCTGCAGTTATTATCTCGAGTTATATGGGGTTGTTATGTCTTCCCGCTGTTTATCTGTCTTTTGTCTGCAAATCCTTCATGTGGGAAAACCCTATCGCAGCATTGGAGGTGGTGGTTGGGGGGGTTACTGGGTTCCAGAGCTGACACTCTAGATATCTGTATAGACATCACTTTAAATTAATACAGGACCTGGCACGTCTACCTGCGCTGTGCGAGTTCTCCTGGGTCTATGTTACACGTCCTTTACTTTCTGATATTGGATGTGAAGTTTGGCTCTGAGCGCGTCCTCCCAGTGCATGCTGGGATGTGAGGGTTTGTCAGGTGCTCTCAGGTTTCTAGCACTGGGCAGATTCTGTGTTTCCTTCCCTGCACGGGTTCTGCATGACTGGGGGCGCTCGGTGGGCTGTGGTAACTCAACCAAGGACAGTTTCTTGATTGAGATGTTGAGATGGCGTTCGGTCACGGAAAGCCTTCAATTAGCGTGTTGTCGTGGATGTGGCTCATTATTTGGTCGTCCCTGAGATAACAGATGACGGTGTGTATGTGCGCTTGCAGTCGCTCCGCGTGAGGTGCTGGGGCAGACGGTTTCCGGCAGGAGCTGTGCTGCATGCGATGCGAAGGCAATGAGCGTCACTCCACTATTTGCTGATTGTAAATGAAAGTCTTTCTGTGTGACCGGTGACCTTACCAGTGTCCCACATAAACACGTCACGAGTGCTAGGGTTTCACACTTTGTTTTTACAATCTGCGCTTTTCATTCTCTGAGCTGTTCCCCAGGAAATGGTTTGAATATTCAACTTTCCTGGGGGGAGAAGGTCCCTTCGATCTTTCGGCTGTGAGTTTACATTCTTTGTTGTCGCAGGTCACTCTGGACACTTCTGGAGTTGCATATGGCACAAGCCGCATCGTCTGGTACCTCATGTAGATCATGGGTGACGTCTACCCCAAAACATACATTTCCATGCCTGTCCATACCAGTCCTGAGCTGGTACAACAGACACATACACCATCCGCCATTTTCATGTGATGGTGACAGCACTGCGCTCCCTGACTGCTCGGGCTGAACACACGAAGCGTTTATTCCGATACAAGCAATAATCAGTGTGACGGAGTGACGAGTGGGTCACGCACCATTCCTGGTTCACTGGCTGAGTGCTGCTAAATAGTTGCTTGTCAGCCGACAGTCGCCAATGTAATCAATCATCGTTACATCGCAATCTATGCGGTATTTCCATGCTTAATTAATCACCACTTACCCATCAGACGCTGGAGAAACAGAAATCAGGCAAATCTCGCCACCACCTGCAAGGTGTCCCTGCGTTATGAATATATAAATATCATTTGCATGTTTGCTGCATGAATTAAATCCTCAGGGACGGTTCATCCACGAGGTGGGAGGTCTGAACGTGGCTGGAAATCCTCAGCTACTGGATGGGGGAAAATGTGGCATAACATTAAGGTGTGTAGGGGTTTCGTTCTACATTACATTATCTGGTTCGATTCAGAGATGTATAGAGTGCGGCTGTAGCTCCATGGGGGTAACTGTAGTTGCGTTTTCCGCGGGACTCTTCTATTGTGACATCTCATAGGTTATGAGATGGGACCTGTGTGTTTTGCTGACGTTGTCGGTGTCGTCTGATAACCTCGTTTTACACAGCTCCATCGCAGTCACTGAGATCATATGTGATTCTGGTGTCGCGTATCACACGTGTGTATTGTATGACAGGATGAAAGTGCAGGGGGAAGGGTATACTGTCACATGTATATACAGTATTCAGGCGCTTTTTGGAAGATGATCCCAGCTCGGACTTAAATATTTCATGAGACCTCTGAGAAAATGAATGTTTCCAGCCAGTGATACCTTTGTCTCCCCCCACTATTCCCACGTTCCCCTCGCTATGTACTGCGGCCCTGCTTTCATATCATGCTGTTACCTCGATACTCCTGTTCATGGTACATTATCTATTGCTGCTGTCCCAGTGCCCTGATGTTTATACTCCATGCTGCTTTCTTCACCTCATGAGATGCTGGAAGAGGCCTAACGCAGTGTCTCATGTACTGTCTCCTGGAATGCTATCTCCTGTGGCACAGAATGGTACGTGGATCCACAGGGAGTCACACAGATCTCTATTAATACATCTGGGGTTTCACTTCGCGAATGCACTGGACTCATCGACTCATTGTACACAGCACACTTTCTCCAGGGTACATCCGTCTTTCACTTTCCATTCATTGAATCCCCGGACAAAGTGCATGGAGTGGACACCCAGGAAACAGCCTCGGGCGCTTGGTGCGGGGTACTCAGAGGTTAATTCAAGTCTTTTAGACTGTTATCGGTCATTTTCCATCTATACACATAAGTCAGTTTAGAGGGTGCAGTGACAAGAAGTGAGCGGCACTGGGAGAGATTAGTGGTTGCAGATGACAGGGAGGATCAGTAGATGGACCTTAGGTTGATGCCGGGTACAATAACCTGTACTGTAGATCTGTATGTAGGGTTATGTAATACAGGTGAGCCGTCTCTCAGGTCACCTCCTCCCTGCCGCCGTTTACCTGTTTGACCTGTCACACAACCTTTGCTCTCTGCATTCCTGTTCTTGTCAGTGCATGTTTTCCGGATTACCTCAGATCACCGCGCTGGACGAGTTAGTGTCGATTCACGAGAGGAGGTTTGGATGCTCTTACGTTATCCCTGGACACATGTAATACTCTCCTTGGTAATATGCCTTCATTGCGCACAGCTAGAAGGATTATGTCACACTTCTAATCTCACATGAGGAGTTATATAAAGCAATCTTTTGTCTATATTTCTTATTATTAATCTATTATAATGGTCTTGACTCATTACCACCGCCATTCCCATCCCTTCCCTTCCCTTCATGTGATATCCGCACACCACCCACCCGGACCATCCCATGAAACTCATTTCCCCTGTTACCATGTTGCTGGTGTATAATGACTAATCCCTGTTCCTTATTATATTGTGTTATTAGATTTTCATTGTTGGGATTTGTGAACTGGAACCTGAATGTGTCTTTAATGCAGACACTTTATTGTATTCTACATGGTACATTGGAGTCTTCATAGATCTCTCATTCATCCGTTATCCATCTTATGTTCCTTTGTGCTAACCCTTTATTTCTCCATATGGTTCATATGGTGCAGACTCCATATAGTCAGCGTCCTTGTGAGACTCCCAGGTAGCCATTCACTTTCCCCTGTCCTGTATCCTTCAGCCACCCCCTTGCCCCGTCCCTGTACCCTTCATTCTGNGGCAACATTTTGTAGCCCCCTCTAGTAACTATAATAGGGGGATCATAGGACCAGATCCAGACTTTATGTATTATTGACTTACTCACAAGTGGGTAAAACCATGTTGAATTGCAGGGGAGGTAAAATGAATGTCAGTGTGTGCATGCAGGGAGAATACTTTATTGTTGCATGTTGCACACAGATACTGACCAGCGTTACTGTTACACTGTTATTACACTTGTGCTGGAAACATCATCTCTCAACTCTAATACTGATTGCAACTAATGACATTTACCTCTCCTGCAATTCTATATGGTTTCACTGACTTGTGAGTAAGTCAATAGTACGTAAAGTCTGGCTCTGGTCCATAGGGAGAATTGTGGGATTGGCTGATGGTATGATGGGAATTCATGGCATTGTGGATGATATGATTGTTTACCCCCTAAAGTAAACTATTTTTGCTTTGTTACACTATCAGGTGTCGCCCAGAGCGATATCTCTAATTTTTGTAACAATTAAAGCACTTCTATATCTGGTCAGAAATGGTGGGAATGCGGTTTATCTGGTATTTGCCACTGATATCATTCTCTCTATTGCTCTAACTTTGACATGTGGTCAGTATCATAGATGGCTGGTTTATCCTGGGTCTGTACTGTATATATCCTATATGTACAGAAATGCTCAGCAGCATTCATCAGCTTCTATACCCTGCATATGTACAGTAATAGTGCTGGTTATCTGCGATTTAGAATATATTATCCTTTTCCTTGTATAAAGTATTATGTATTTGTTTTCTATAAATCTCTACTATAAGGAGAATGTGTCGTTTCCATTTAGTCTTATTGTATAAATTGCTATTAGTGCTATGCACATACTGTAGTCAGCTGAGAGGTTTGGAAAGACCCTCTGAGCTCTTTCAGCTATGAAATAGGATGCATGTTGACATATTTCTGTACTGTTATATATTTTATATTTATTTTTTTTTCTTTCTCTCATGATTGATTTGATCGTGGCAATATATGTGGGGACCTGGGAAAGATTGGTTGCTGTTTATACATTTGATTGCATTAGAGTTACTATTTTCTGTTTTCTCTGTTCGCCAGGATCCCGGGCTGTCCTATTTCTGGGCCATGCGACCTCAGGACCCTCTAGTCTTTGCCTGCGTCCTGCTAACCATTTACTACACAATCGCCAAGGAAACGTCTCCGCCTACCCCTCGCGTACAGCTCTCCTTTCGAGGTAAGACGCATTTGAGTGTACGGTCCGCTGTGGCACTGAAGGGGTTATTCTTCCATTCGTTCTGATCATTTCTCAGCCTCTCTGCGGGAGATGTTCCGGGAGGAACACGGGTGAGGGAAAGAGGGTCAGTGCAATCAATGAAGGCGCGGAAATCAGAGGGGAGAGCAGACTCTGCTTGACGTTAACCCGCCATGTGCCAGCCTAAGGCAAAATGTGGGGCGGGTGGAAATCAGAGGTTGGAGAACGCAACAAGTTATTAGAGGTTTGAGGGGGTTGTCTTGGTAAAACCAATATATATATATTTATTAGGACACTGCACTCAAAAGTCACCGATAAATAACCCCCCCCAACCTACCGTGTTTCCCTGATAATAAGACCTACCCCGAAAATAAGCCCTACCTCGTAAATAAGCCCTAGTGAATTCAACAGGACTGGGGGGGTGATGGGTATAAAATCAGGACTGGGGGGCATGATGGGCATTAAAGCTGGACTGTTTATATAAATCTCTGTCAATGTTAATTAAAATAACCTACCCCGAAAATAAGCCCTATGGAGTTTTTTTGGACCAAAAAAATAATAAGACAGTGTCTTATTATCAGGGAAACACGGTATGATACATCGGGACACTTTTTCATTTTGCACAGAATCAGTGCTGTGATCCTTTGAGAGAATGTGGGACCCAAATGACATCGAGCAGAAGTCCCCAGTCACGCAGCGTGCATTCTGTACTTCTCCGCACATCAAATGTCCTTCTATAATGAAACTGCTTAATTCATAATTTCCAGACCTTTATAGCCCCCGATTCTTGGATTTAGAATCATTTAAGTCGCATCATGTTATCCATCAGGTGCTGGTTCTGCCCTCTAAGGTGTCCGTCGTTGTCGCTTCTTCCTTCCTTGCGCCCCAGATCTATGGAGAACCTGCAGCTTGAATGTTTATATGGCTGCCAGGTTCTTCGTGGCCTGCACGTTCCAGGGGGCTTTGTGCAATAGACTGAAGAGAAGCGAGTGATCAGTGCCAGAATCCGGTTATATTGTTGTTACTCCGCTATAGTGAAGAACTGTCTGCGTTTTGTTCCCAGTGAGCCAGTGGTTCCACATCCCCCCCCCCCCTGTGTCGGGGACCCCCACCAGCCACAGTAGCAGCAGCTATAATTATCTAAAGATCTTTCTGCCGCAAACATCATCTTGTGGCTGACCGTCCCCACCAGCCTGACATTCGCCAACTCATCCCTTCTCCCGTGCTGCAGGCTCAATGTTCGGGGGTCTGTAACGTTCTGTGAATTTTGGTGTTGACGTCTCATATCCACAATATCCTTTGTAAACCTCAGCAATAGAAGTGATTCCTGCGTGATGACATCAGAAAGCAGCAGTAATCTCACCCGCTCTCCAAGTTCCACTCGATGAATCTTGCGCCAATGCAAAAATGTGTCTGTTTACCTGTTGCACTCCAAAATACATTTTTATACCTCTCCAAAGTGTGTTTCACCCCTCCCCTCGCTGTATTAAGTGTATTTCCTACCCCTTGGCTGCCTGATCATTAAGCCCCCAGTAAATGAAAGCCCGTTGCTTATTTTTCCCGAGGGAGCAATTCTACATGTGGTGGAAAATCCGCAGGTAATATTGTACATGCGTGATGTCCCCAGGTAACGCATATGGAGAAATAATGTAGAAGGAGCTCCGTATAGGCTGCGGGTAATCCTAGGCATGTGGTTTATTAATACTCTGCATATGATGTAATGTTCTGCATGTGCAATTGCGTACGATTCGATGTTGGTGGACATCTGGAAGAGGGTCCGAGCACTGACCTTGTGTTGTAATCCTGACGGTAATACCCTACATGTGGTGCAGTAATGGAGCACATGGAGTCTCCCTGCGGTGAAACAATATGACCCAAACTTATCGAGATCTGAGAACGTAAATCATTATACAGTGTATTAGATCTGAGCCTGCTATACATCTCTGAATGCAGGGCCTCTTACACCTCTCTGTATGTCGGTCCTGCTACAGCAAACTAGCGGAAATGCAGCCACGGTGTATGAGCCACGGCTTTAGTTTTGCGCCTCTCTGATTATCCGTCGTGTATTTACCTCGTTCTGCGTCCCTGTGTCTTCAGTCTTGTTTCATATCTGTCTCTATCCCCAGCCTCTCGATGATTCCGCACCCCAGTCAGTCAGCGCTCCGACGGGAGACGTCCCAGCGAGAGTTTATTGACTATAAACATTGTAATGTCATTTACATGTTAATTATCTCCCGAGCATTACAAGACCATAATTAGAAGCTAATTGACACAGACAGGATGTAATGGGTTTTCCTGGCACAGTGATTTCCTCGGGGTACCAGCAGGGTAAGGAGGGGGGCTCATCATTCCTGCTTAACGCATTCACTTCTGGAATCAGCCGTTACCTGCACGTCCTCTGCGGATTGAGATCAGTGGGGGCTTCCGGGGGGTTTAAATGTTCTTCTAATGTAAGCGTCTTATATCTCCTGCCCATTTCTATATGTCTTGTGCTATTTTCTCTTTCTAATATCATCCCGAATTAGTCCGTGAACTAAAGACAAAATGGGAATATAGCAGTGATGAGATCCAGAATGGACACTTACCAGTCTTATAGGAATTACTAATAACATCTGTGTAATACCTGGGTCTATATTTGCTAGACTGCGGGAAAGATGGAGATGTTGCCCATGGCAACCAAACAGATACAAGCTGACATTCTCCAGTATGTAAAATGAAACGGAAAGATACAATCTGATTGGTTGCTAAGGGCAACATCCCCACTTTCACATTCCTGCCGTTTAGTAAATATAGGCCCAGGGGATAGAATGACTAAGCTTCAGGAATGGGAATATGACGATGTTCTCTAGATGCTCTAGTATGTAAAAGGAAAGTGAGAGGTAGAATCTAATTTATTGCTATTGGTCTTCTATGGTACTGATCTGCAGGCCGATTGTATACCAGGTGTGTGTCCTGGAACCAGTCTGTAAGTGACAAGGCATGGGGGGGGGGTAGAGTGGAGATCACATCCCTTGTAACCTAGCCACATAAAACCATAATATGGCGACAAAGGGCCCGATAGAGAAGCCATTCTGTGCAGGGAAGGTCATTATATTTATATAACCTCCATACACAATAGTAATTCTAATAAATTCCTGCCCTGCTTCTAGCCACCAGGACATTGGAGTTGTGCATCACTGATGTTTGGTGTCCTGCTGGGTTTTGCTGCAGGGGTGGATTAGCACCTGCAAGAGGGGAAAGGTCACAATACGAGTTTATCTCCCATCCATCAACCAACAAAATAAAAAGCTCCTTAATCTAAATCCACCAGTATCTCGACTTGCAGCAGGAAAGCGTGGGAGTGACAGCTGCCAGTCACCCGTCTCCGCTCCGTGTCCCCCATCATTGTCTCTTTACAGGCTTTTGCCTTTGATGGAGTCAGCGCGGAGGAGGGGTTAAGTGAGTGGGTGTTGCCCATCTGTCAGACCCCTTCACCCACATTGTTTACAGTCGCTTAGAGGAGCCCTAAAGGTTGGAGTAGGTGGGATAGAGGTCTATTTTTTTGTAAATGAAACCCTCTAAAGAGGTCTCCAGTTGACAAATGATTGAGGAGAAGGTAATTAGCATATAGATCCCTCAATAACCAGAGTCTGTCTGAGAAATGGCCACGAACCACAATAAGGATCTGCGTGAATTACTGTCCTATGCTGCGTCTGCGAAATGTCCCTGTCCGGCTGCTGGCTGGAGGGATTCCCAGGATCCTACGCTGGGCATCAGCCGACACTGCAGAGTCGAGACCCAGTCAGGACAGGCTGCATATTCTACTATATAAAGGGACAGGGTCAGTGAGAAGCTTCTTAAGACTAGCTATGAGCGGATACTAGCTTCCAATTACTGTGTGTGTGGATCTGCAAATACCTGTTGGATTCCCAATTCCAGGGCCATGTTGACTACACAATAGCTTCAATAGCACCAACAGACTTCTGATATCCATACCCTACCTCATTTTGACTCCTGTGAATATTAACTGATGGTGGATCAATTATGCTGTGCTTCTACACACCTGTAGTGTATATTATAATAGTAAATCAAGGTGCCAGATCCATAATTAATAGCGACTGTCAATTTACATGTGTAAAGTCTGCTATGAGATTGCACTGTACATGCCCAGATTTGCACATTGGATGTTGTGTGTACAGATCTTGTTTTTGTATCGCATTTCTGTCTATGCTATGCGTACGAGTAGAAGGCGGGGAGGAAAGGCCTGGATCCGGTCCATTACTCTGTATAGAGAGGTGTGCGTTCTGTTTGGGTAGCAGAGATGCAACCACAGAACACAGTGTATGAAATATTATCCAATCCCACAAGACTCGTAACTTAAGATCTGGTCCAGTGCATCCAAATTAACCTATTGTACAGGGAAAAAAGTTTTGAACGGATCACACCCCAGGGTGTTTAGATGTTGCATTGTTGTCAATTTGAGAGAGCGTTTAGGTAAGCTCCTTGGAGGAAGAGGATTGGGACAGAGGCGGCACAGCCAAGACTCTCCAATAAGTTCACCCCCAGCTGGGCTCATTTATACCGATTAAAGCCCTGTCAAGCTCCGAGATCTACAAGGGCAATAATTTGATGCCCAAGAATTTTAATAGACTTGGTTGTGTTACACAGCTGTCCGATACAGATACACGAGGCTTGGGTAAAACATTTGGCTTGTCTGCATCTTTTATAACTTGAGGATATTTCAGATGTTGGAGGCTGGAACTGGGATGGACGGCCGCCTCGTGATTCGGCTTTTTGAAACTTGTTGTGCAAGAGATGGTCTGCGAGGCAGATGGATTGTGTGGGTTGGCGAAGGCTGATGCTCCACAACGGACGTAGCGAGGGGATCTTCAGCTGTGGCACGTAAAGTGTGTTTACTTGAGTGTATTGGTGTAGAATGAGCCCCTCTCCTGCTGAGGAGGGTCACATTGTGAGTGCGCAGGGTCCCATCTTACCGAATGCTGCTCTCTGACCCGAGACTGGCCCCGGGCTTCTTCCTATTGAAGTTTCCAGTGTGCAGGGACAAGGGAACTGGTGGAAGCGACTCGGGAGAAATGTGTTTGTTCCGGAGAGTCTCTATTTTAGTGATTTTACTTTGTTAAATACACAACCGTTTGTAGACTGTGTCCAAAAAAAGAAAGTTCTTGTCCTGGCAACGGTCTATTGGGTAAACACAGCCTCCTCCCTCCAGTGCTCACACAAAATCCTCACAGCCCTCCTTCACAATCATGGTGGCAACCCAACACCTACACCACAAACATGAAGAACAGTACCTGATATGCTTTATGCTCCATCATATTTTTGCAGTGTCTAAATCGTTGCTAAAATGTAGCACAACATTGTCCAAATAATGCTACCCTTGGTGTAGCGCACCAGACCCGTCACAAAATAAGCCCTAAAATTGCTTAAATAAAGGTGCAGTAATGTGCATTATGCTGTGATTGCCTTCAATCCCCCAACTGTTAGCCCCCAGCACACATCACGCTGGATATACCCAGCCGAGCAGAACACTGATAACGCACTGTCGTTAAGACCTAGAAATAAGCAATTATTTCTATTCACAAAGACTCTTCCAATCTCTCGTTTCTAACCTGCAGCAGCTTCTGCAACACTTTAATTTTCTTTCTTCTTATCACATCGTTCTTTCTATTTCATACCCACTCTCCTTTCCCTCCCTCTCTCGCTGATTATCTGTGAGTTTGCCCTGAAAAGATAATTACCTGCCAGGAGGGATGGTGTTTGTGTGCAGGGAAGCGTGAGTGCATTATTGTGTGTGTGTATGTATGTGTGTGTGTCACACATGTATGGCTTCAGGCAGCAGAAATACAGGTGCTGCACTCATACAATGCACCTCGCTGTGTTACTCCTGCAAGTTACCGTGCCGGGAGGCGAGTCTGCAGTGCTCGCCACTGTGTTACAAGTAGGGCAAGTGCTGTTTGAACAATAAAACTAGAATCTATAGATATGGCGTAATTATTTGCAATCTTCCAGCTTTGTATTTCCTGGGCGATGGGGGGTTATTGATGAAATGGGATCTGTGCAGAGAGTTCACACCTAGCTTTGTGAAGATTATCTGTATTCTAGTCACATCAGGATCTGCTAAGCAACGGAAAATTGTAATTCTACCTCTGGGGTGAACAGCAACTGAAAAATGGCTTCATATAACGTAGCTGATTCGGGTATGACTATATAAAAGCTATTTCTTCTAGAAGTCTGTTGAAGGGTCCAGTGGGAAGATTCTGTAGTTAACAGATGACAATTGCCCACCCCAGATATTGGCATCGACATATTTCATACATGTTACACACATTGCACCTTTTGTTGTCTAGCGCCCTCTAGCTGTAGTACCCCCTGGTCGTGAGAGATCATCTTTTCCATACAGCTATTTTGGCTGCTTTATTATATCTGTCCTCCTAGTGACCGCAGGCACAGAAGTTCTGTCATATCCTGTACTTGAGGTGTAGGGTTGTAGGAGGTACTGCCCGGCCCAGAGCCCAGTTCCAGGATTTCCTGCACCAAGGTGGGGCCAGGGACAGAGATCTCCCGTCCTGAACGGGCTATTTACTGACTGGAGGATGAGGGAGGTTTGTGCATCATCCAGTAAAAATAATAAAGGGAAATATTTGGCAGGAAAGATGTGCGTATAAGATGTCCATACGAGACCCAGTGACCATACAGATGGGTGACTTCCTGAAGGGTCTTGGGGGTCAGTGACCTTTTCCTCCTATTGTCCACTTACGTGGATTAAGCAGAGGATTAGTACCTTCTGATCTCTCCCTACATAATAGGTGCCACATAAAAGCATCTAAATCTCCTTATCTTTGGAATGCCACTTCTGCCACCAGTATTGTGTTTGTTTTAAGTATCCTCTCATCTGAAAAGATACCCCCAGGGGGTGTTTACTTAGTGTCCCCAGATACAGGGAGAAGGAAAAGTATAGAGGCTGTGTGCAAATAATGGATAAATGTATAAAGTTTACTATAAAGAATTATTAGTGGCGGAGAGGGTATAATCATTACATTGCTTGATTCCTGTTGTGACTCTGTTGTAGCTCTGGGATTTCCCAAACACCTCCATAGGAAAGAATAAGGAAGAGATAGTCAGTGGGGTAAACTACATATAGCTTCTTCCCTAAAATGATCTCCGAGACGGACACTGAATAAGCTTCCTTCCTGGCCAGGAGCTATTACAGAGGACGTCTGCTCCACTTGTTGTATTCATGTCATGTGGATAATTGTACACATATAATCCTCTGTCAGTATAAAGATTTTAAACCTTATATTTGCTGCTGGTCTGTATCACTGCTCTGATCCTCTCCTACAGCTCAGAAACCAGCACCAACAACAGGACCCAACCTGGTCCCTATAAAGGTGCATTATTCCAGAACCTCTTCTGGATCAAAGCCTGTTAATGTCAGCGAGACTGCAGCCCAGATGTGGGGTTCTGGGGTAGGGTCATCTAGTGTTTCATTTCACGCCACATTAAGGAGATTGCCAGATACCCTGAAGCGCACCCTTTATGTATCATGGCACTCAGAGCGGACATTTCTTTCTACCTGAAATGACCGGTAGCCGCAGAGATATGACTGAAAACTTTTAACTTAAGTGTACGGATATAATCTTCTATGCTTCATCTTATCTGTTTCCCAGCTTGTGCTACAACCAGCTCTCAATATACATATCCTGTATATTCTAAATGTATGCAATAGCCATTTCAACGTAACTGATGATAGAATATTACTGTAAGAACCTGATTTTTATTCAGCTGCTCCTGATTTTAGTTTCCTGATTCTGCGCTGAAGCTTTGGTTATGGTGACTCTGCTGCAGTCCTTATAGGATTACAGTCACCCACAGGGTGTACGCTACGTTATTACACCCACACAGGAAGTGCAGCTCATTCATTCCTCGGCATCTGAGCTGAGTAAGCACATTGCAAATCTGCTTCTTGCATCCGCAAGGTAAATAGTCTTGTATCCAGCGTGATCTGTGCGACACTAAGACGCTCCACAGGTGACATTTGTGAGGCACCATTTTGAGGGTAACCTCTACTCCCCCCCATGGAGAGGGTAAATTGTGACAACAGATTTAAAGTTGATAAGGGGGGTGTATCCTACCTGAACTCTAAAGTTGTCTGCAAAATGCTCATGTGCTTCAGCTGTATCCATCTCTACCCCCTCCACACTACACAATGACAAGGTGTCTTCATATCATGACTCACGCAGAGGATGGAAATGACTATAAATTCCCCCTCCCGTATATAAGTGCATGGGGAAGTCCTGTGTGTTATTCTTGGCCACAGTGACGCACGTGTGATGTGGTTGTAACTAATTTTCTTTTATTCGTTTCTATTTGCTCCATTTTAAAATGAAAATCTTCTATGAATCACTCCATTTACTGTTCATTTCCGTCCCTGCCTGGCAGCTGCCCCAGATGTTATCCCCCAATCCAAAATCGGTTGTTCCTCATTCTAGGCTATGGGATATTTCTTTCTCCATCGCTTTGACTTTATCTAGTACAGGGATTGGTGAAACTTTACCACAAAGATCCATAGCCCCTTTCTCCGCTGCAAACATCCATTGTATTACTTGGTCATATAGTGACACTTCCTGCAAGGGACGTAACAACATGGCGATACAAGATTCCCATGATGCTTTAGTCGGCACTTCATTTATATTGCAGCATTTCTAGTCCATGAACTGAGCTGGGGGTGACGACGATTAATGCGATGCCGTTTGGGTCAATTCAGGCAGTTTCTCGGTCTCTGAGCGAGGTCTGAAACCTATGGATCTGTCTCCTGAGCGGAGCCGAGAGCTGCTGCGATTGTGAACTGACGTTTTGTAGTCTGTAGCTGAGCTGTGGTTAATATGTGTGTATGATTTGTAACAGGCCCTGAATCTATGAATGGGTCTTGTGTGAGTTGGGGGTGACCCCTGGAGAGGTTAAGGAAACACTCTCACTGCTGGTGTGTGGTCTGATACACAATGATGACTTTGGTTTAGGCAACTCTAATGCCTGGGCTGTGTGTACCTGGTTTGGTACGCTGGCGCGGCTGCCGCCGGCTGGATGTGGAGGTGTTGTGAGGAGGAAGGGGATTGTGCGTATATGGCAGAGAGAGAGATAAGGGTATTGGGTAGATTAATATGAGATAATGGGTTAGGGGAAGGAGAGCTTCCTCAGTCCTATATGGAACAGGAGGGTTAATCCAGTTTATTCTGCATTGTGGATTGGAATATTCTTCCTTCTCCAGTTCCTAATTAGTATCTCCAGTTCCTAATTACAGTTGGATGGAGACCATGTACTGAACAGGGCGTCCGTATCAGGCCCCGGGTACAGGATGAGGTCCTATGTTCCTTATTGCTGACATTGTGTCAGCATGAAATGTAGAACATGAGAGGAATTATGTTATACAATAATCTTCTCTTGTAATCTTTACATTCAGCGCTCACTGTTGATATAATGGTATTCATAGCTAGTGGCCGTCATTGCCCATTCCCTTTACACATTCCTCTCTATTACCACTTATGCCTCCTCCACAGGGAGATCAGGGCTCGGTACAACAGACTGAGGACTGGAATCTGTAGGACGAGACCTTTATATTGAGGGCCGCACACTCACCCGTTTATAATAAATCTTTCCAGATTATTCACAAATATAAAACCCCTATCTTAAATTTTAATACATTCATGGGCGATGCTNTCCCAGAAACCAACAGTAGTAGTTAAACTTTTTTTGTAATGTAGTTTGAATGAGAATATTGATTTCAGTGTTCCTGACTCTCCCGGATTTTGGGCATTTCTCCC
>JABWIB010000318.1:108847-119639 GCA_016617825.1 Platyplectrum ornatum
CCTTAGCCTCAAAATAGGCCAGCACTCCCAATAAGTTACTGCATCCCTGCCATCCTGCACCGGACCACAGATACATTTTCTTATTACGTTGGATTCTAAGACCTAGAGATACTAAACTGTGGACAAGGAAAAGTGTTGCTTATAGCAACCAATCCGATTCAAGGAAATTGAGAGGTAGAATGCAATATGTTGCTATGGGCAACATCTCTACTTTTCCCGTAGGCCCAGGTGTCTAAAATCAGCCATTAATAATGCTGGAGGGCGGATCAGTTATATCCATATGTTGCACCAGATAAGCACACTTACTTACATAGTTACATTGTATCTGCTCGTTACAGTGGATAAAGTATTTCTGGCACTGGCTCTTTGCGAGGTTTGAACCCTGTAGGTTTCAGATGATTTANTGGAAACGTTTTGAAATGAACAATAGCTGAATGGAGACTAGTGTGTCGTGTAAAAGATTTATTAGCTGATGGTGATATATGATCTGGTTAGGATCCTGCTGTAGACCAGGATAATGATGGCTGTGTAACTGTGCACGTTTGTGTTTAAACATGTTATTGATTTTTCCAACTGTTGTACTACATTTTACCAGTAACTTTGAGTCAAGCATTACGATTCTAAACAGCAGAGTATATGACGTGTTAAGATAAGTTAGCAGCAAACAATGCAAATATTATGGTCTGATAATTGTAACCGTGCATGAAGACCGCGTGTACTGACTTGTCTGCTTTCCTCGCAATATTTACATGTAATACTTATGAAGTGCGATGATTATTCTTGTAGAATGACGATGGTGGCCACTGCTGCCTGGTAAATAAGTGGAGCACGTTTCTGAAGGCNCGGCTCATTTGTTCGGTGCCCGGCTCGGACGGAATTGAGACTCATTTTGATGAGCTGCGTAAGTATTATTCACATTAGTGTATTCTGTTATTTTCTCTTTATATTTCACCAACTTACCGCTAATTTCATGCTGGTTGTTTTACAGAGGACGTCTTCATTCAGCAGACACAAGACAATAAAAACCCTGTGATTTATGCTGTGTTTTCCGCCACAGGGTAAGTACTGTACTCAGAAATATTGTCTGTGTTACTCTCTGGTCTCCATCCATCTCAATCACCCATCTCTTCCTCACCTTCCAGCTCTGTGTTTAAAGGCTCAGCCGTTTGTGTATACTCCATGGCAGACATTCGCATGGTATTTAATGGGCCATTCGCTCACAAGGAAGGACCCAATTATCAATGGATGCCGTATACAGGAAAGATCCCATACCCTCGTCCTGGCACAGTGAGTAATGCAGAGATACTTTGCTTTCATGCATGCCAGATAGTGTATTTTGCTGCACGACAAATACTGCCATTTTGTCCTGTAAATCTGTACTCCCACTTGCTTGAAGTCACTAAATGATTTCATATTAATGTCATTTGTTCTCTTTGTTCAGTGTCCAGGAGGCACATTCACACCCTCCATGAAATCCACCAAGGATTACCCTGATGAAGTCATAAATTTTATGCGGACCCACCCAATAATGTACAACCCAGTGTACCCCGTCCATCGTCAGCCCTTGCTTGTCCGCACAAACGTCAACTACAAATTCACCACCATAGCCGTGGATCAGGTGGACGCATCAGATGGCCGCTATGAGGTGCTCTTCTTAGGCACAGGTAATACATCTTTATATTCTTATCCTTTTAATTATAAACCTGCATTAAGGAACCATCAGCTGGGAATCTGAGATGTTGTCTTCCTTGATTCCTGGCTCCTTTTAGTTGCTTGCTTATAATCTATGTTTCAGCCCCATTTGTGTTACTGTAAAGGAGAGCTGAACCCAAAATCTATGGATAAAGATAGAATGATAGTATTTTTTTTCCTTTTCTGTATTTGCCCTCTAATGCTCCCCCCCATCCCACAGATCAAGGCACTGTGCAGAAGGTGATTGTGTTGCCGAAAGATGACCTGGAGACAGAGGAGCTCCTCCTAGAAGAAGTGGAAGTGTTTAAGGTGAAGACTGAACGTTTTGGTTTGATGGGGGAGGGTGATCTTGTTGCTACTAGGTGTGGTTATTACTGTTAGACATGTATAATGGGTTCCTGGTGATTATACCCAGTTGTATGTAACCCAGCGTAACCCTGTATGTATTGTCATAGATGAATGTTTCCTCTGTCAGTCAATTTGTGGAACTGACCCATTTTTTCTCGCAGGTGCCAGCACCCATAAAGTCCATGANGATTTCATCGAAACGCGTAAGTGGCTTCTTCACGTTTCCAACTCTCATTCTATGTGATGATATATTACAGCATGGATCTGGTTATTGGTCAGTGCAATAGTACATTACAGCATAGTTATATTTATTAATCTGTGTAACAATATATTATGATTTAGTTAGTGACCACTGTTATAATACAGTGTAGACACGCTCAATGAACATTTTGTGACCATATATTTCAACACAGATATGGCTAGCAATCACAGTGTGACTGTATGTTGCTGGATACTTATTGTTATTAATAATGCTATAATATATAACAACATACTTGTTACCTTCCTCCTACAGCAACAGCTGTATGTGGCCTCCATGTCAGGGGTGACACACCTCGCCCTCCATCGTTGTGACGTCTATGGGGAAGCCTGTGCTGATTGCTGTCTTGCCAGAGATCCTTACTGTGCCTGGGATGGGAAAACTTGCTCACGTTATTCAGCCTCCTCAAAGCGGTAAGCAGATCAGTGAGGATGATCAGAGAATCATATTTATTCCATGCCATTCCAGTCATTTATCGTCCTCTCTCTCACTTACCTGTTGCTGACAGACGGAGCCGGCGTCAGGATGTCAGACATGGGAATCCCATGAGGCAGTGCAGAGGGTACAATTCCAACGGTAAGAGAACAGCTCTACTTGCGCTATTACATATTCTGACACATACAGGGTGTGAGGCTAAGTTGTGGGTCACATTTGTGGATGGATTACATTTGGGAGGAGTGTGTCCTCGCAGTGTAAATATATAGCGTGTGTGCGGTTCTTGCAAAATTAAATCAATGCGTTGCCTTCTCTAGGAGAAAAGGTTTTGGGTTTTTATTTTTTTACTTTTAAAATGGGCCTATGGGCTTAAGATATCAAGGTAAATTATCAGACCAGTAACATAATAAATCATCAGAAACCACAGTGCATACATGTGTTATTCTATGGTATACATTATAATTCATACACAGCATAATATTCACATGTTAAATGTCTCTCTTCCAGCCAACAAGAACGGGATGGACGCAGCACAGTACGGGGTAGAAGGTAGTTCTGCCTTTCTGGAATGTCAGCCACGCTCTCCACAAGCCTCCATCAAATGGATCCTGCAGAAGGACCACTCTGACCGCAAGAAGGAGGTGAGAGGGGATGTTACCCATAGGCCATAAGTCAGTTACACACTAATACCAAGTACTGTGTTTCTAAAGAATGGTTCCGTATTTTATTTCCCAGTCACCAAAATCGTGTGTGCTGGGCTTAAAGAAAAAGTTTTATCGCTAAAGAGCATAGTAAATCATACTTTCTAGAAGAGTACTATGGAGTATCTAATAAAATATTCTACCAAGTAAGAAGAGTGTAATACATTATTATCTAATTTTTAATACAACCCTTTCTTCCCATAGCTGCGTTCTGAAGGACGATTCTTAAAGACAGATCAAGGTCTCCTCATTCGCTCACTCCAGCTGTCTGATACCGGCTTGTACCACTGCACCGCCACAGAGAACAACTTTAAGCACACCGTGATGAGAGTCCGGCTTCATGTCTTAAGCGCAGAAGCTGTGACCGCGGCTCTCCTTCAACCAGAGGCCCCGGCGGCGGCCCTTGCCCCTCATCACGCTGGACCTCCTGGAGCTTACGATGACTTGGTGCAACTTCTGTCACAGCCTGAGATGGGACTCATTAACCAGTATTGCCAAGGATACTGGCGCCCCACGGGCTCTGCCCTCAGTGACACTAAGGACCTCCAAGATCAGAAACGGGCGAGGAACAGGAGGAACCACCCGACCACAGAGGAACTACAGACATGAAAGTGGGGCCTTCATTTTGCCATCCGGTCTGCACCCACAATTGCATCTTTTGCAGACTAACCCCTATTTTATTTTTACCTGAACATTTTTTTAATAAGGACAATGAAGCTATAAATATATAAATATATATATATAAGAGATACAGAGGAGTTGCCTTTCTGGGTGTCTCAAACTTTATTTATTGGGGGCACAGAGATTTCCCGGTTCAGAGGAAAGGATGCGTGTCTTGCTCTGGATAATTATTATTGACATGGCAGCATTCAGGCGAGTGCTCTTCCACTGCCAGGTCGGACTGCAGACTATCGCTGTTTCATTACTCTGCTGCGCAATGCACCTTCATTTAAAGCCAGTAACGAATGTGTTTTTGCATTTCATGAATCCTTTTGTTCCTGTGAACATTCATCCTATATAACCACTGTACAGCTTGCAGAACATTCCTCTGTGACCACTGCGCTGCAAAGCTCTGCAGGCAGGCAACTCGGCCAATGGCAAGCCTCTTGCTTCTGTGGTTATGATGCGAGGATGTCACTTGCTTATATCCGGTGTTCTCCTTCCTAGTATTTCTGTATATAAGACCCACTTGACGGAATATTGTACTGCGTAAGTGAGAGCCGACCACTGTGTCCACAAAGACTGAGCCGGTTCTAGGGCTCTGCAACATGGAATATCTATTATTGTATTTTGTTTCAGAGGAAATTATCGTAAAATACAATATTTTCGGTGGCCTATGTACAATTCTCTGGCGTTGTGTAAGCGCTGCATGAAAGAGTGTCGTACTTTTAGATCATTGAATGTGAAGACCTGGGTTGCTGCATGTGTGTATAGGGGAGAAGCCAGAAGAGAGTGGGTTGTGACCTGAACTTGTTCTCCGAGCCCTTTATGGTACAGAGTTCCTCTGTCTTCCTCTCTCATACACTGGGATCAATCTTACATATGGCTTCCCAGTTGTTGTTTTTTTATCTCTGATGCCTAAATATAAGGAGAGTTAAGGTACATGTCTGTCTGTTCATTGGGAGATAGTGAAAGGTACATACATACTTTATATACATTCATATTTCTTATGTCTGTGTATAAGAAGGAAGACCTGTTTGTCATGATATCCGTATTGTCAAGTCTAGGAGGAAAGGTCTGTGTGCCTGTGAGGAGAGTGGAGGTCTGCATGTTCTGGTGGCTGTTCATTGGAAGAATATGAATATTAGTCAATGATCGTGTTCCTGTTAGGAAGGATTGAGATGAATATGACTGATGACCGAGCTTGCTGCAAAGTCATCCTCTTGCTCTTTCAGTTATGTGAAGATATTGGAGATATTGATTGTCTGTAAATAGCTGTAAATGAGAATGTAACTATGTTTCTCTCTGACTTTAAGCCCGAAACGTACAGTGAATTCTCTCCTGTGGATGAAACAGAATATAATAAACACTGGCCTGTTTTATACAAAGTACTCTGGGATTTTTACATACCACCAGTTTACTCATTTAAACTTGTTATTGCATGCAGGATTCTCTGACAATTATACATGACTCCAGTCTCTGAACTGGGTATGATCCCTGTTATTCTGTTTCTAGGTTTTCAGTTTTCCTCTTACCCACTGGGGGGGGGAATAATCTAAACATATTAATACTGGTGCAGGAGCTACACTAGATTTGATATAATTTTAAAGTATTTCTGTCTTTACCTAAATACCTAAATTTGCACTGAAAAAGAAATAACTGTGAAATTCCTTTGTCATAGGGGTGCCTTGAAAAGTTATATTGACCCTAACTGCCTCGACTACGTAAGTTTGCCCTAGTAATACTCTGGCATCTATGTAGGCTCTGTATGATCTGCTCACATATGTGAAACACTTATTGACCACTGAGAATACACTGATTGCAAGCTGCCTGGCACAGGGACTGATGTGCTGTGTCGTGACCTATAAATTAAACTCCAGTTTTGTGGTTAAATTAACGCATTTTTACATAGCGCTGTAGAATGTGCAATACGTTGTCGAGAGCCAGTGACAATGGAGGGTTCAGGTTGCCATGTCTAGCTGCATATGAAATGAGCGACTGCTCCGGATTGATGGACAGGAGCGGGGGGAAGGGGGGGGGGGCGCTGTACAGGGAATACGTAAGGTTCATTTGGTTACATTTGAGGGATGTAGGGGATTAAACATTTCTTTGTGCCACAGCTCTAGTTACAACTCGCTCATGTTCCTCTGGTATTAGATGTATAGGTTTGGTGTAGGATTAAAATGTATTGAATAATGGATTACCTACCATTGTAATGAGATAATACAACATCAGAGTTATGGGGAAGGCAGGCTGCATCTGTACATTGTATAATGTCCGTGAAGACATCAAGCAACGCATTACAGGTTCCATTCTGGGTTTGTGCTGGTAACAGCAGCGTCATTGGGGAAGGTGCTTGTGACTCCTGTAAGGGAAATAAAGGGGTCTTGTGGAATGAGGTTTATTTATTCATGGCCTTACCCCTGTGAATGAGAGCAGCACTAGCACCCATCACCCTGTAATTATGTTTCTGTATGGAAGTAAATTGCATTGGTACCAGTGACATCATTTATGGTTTCATCCGTGGCAAATGCAATGACCTTTGTTTCAAAGAGTCTATAACGTGCATGTGCAGAGCTTTATCTGTATAAATGGTGTGCCTGCAATTCATTGTCTTCAGTACACCAACATGGTAAGATACATATGAGCAATTATTTTTTTTTCACTGCTCCTATGTATATAGAGCTGGAACTGACTATCGCTGTATGTTGATATCATGCTGTACAGAATGTTGTATAAGATCAGTGACGGGGGAAAGTCATTAAAGTCATCACTAGAGGAGTTCTAGGAAAGGAATTTGTAGGTGAAAGACTGAGGGCAATTTAAGATTTGTGATAATGCTATTTAACTTTTTCTGGATCTATGTCAGAAACAGAATTAACAGGAAACGCTGATAAAATCATAAACAAACATGAAAGGCTACTTAATATTTAAGCCACAAATATGTATTAAAATAAACCTGCTCCTGGACAGGGAGATTGTTATCTTCCATATAGAGCACTGTACTGCTGCAATATCCCTGCAGGGCGATCTGTAGGGATATAGGGAGAGGGGTGGTCGCTACTTGTGAGGACCAATTTTCTAAATGGATCGTAGTAATATCCCGGAGTCAGACTGCATAAAATGTGCATTTTCTGGATCTGGTTCAATGATACAGACACAGTCTGGTTCCATCACTTATCATCTTTTTCTTGTTTGAAAATCAGTGTTGCAGGATGACTGCACTTATATCCTAAAAAGTATATTGGATTGTTCAGAAGGTAAATGCCATAATATGTCTGATATGTTTTAGATACATTCCCACTGTAATGAGACTCATCTGACCTTTGTCTGAGGTTGCTGGCTTCCTGGCACAGTGACTGGCTGATCAGAGGGTCCTGGGCATATCGCTGGGATGTAGTTGGGACATCACAGAGATGTATTCCTCTCTTGGGTATGGGATACCATTAGGTTGTTTATTGGCTGCATGATTGGGAAACATTTGTTTAGTCTGCGGGAAGGACGGTGGCGATGGTTCACATTTCCCGCTGATTGCCCTGTTGGAGATACAGAAATCATTATGTTTATTATACTCTTATTCTCTGCTCACTTTATGTCTCTAATCATTTGGAAGCTGTATATCCCCAGGGGATGGTTTCCATTTACATGACCTGAGATGTTTAACCTTTCACCTTCTTCCTGATGTCTTCAGATCTTCAGTACCTGCCATTCACATATAATAAAGATAAACCATGTATAAAACTTTCTCTGTAACAGAAGAAGCGGGTGACCTCTAGCACTGGAGTTCTCTACATGATATTCTATTTTTTTTGTTTTCCTTCCATTGGCATTCTGAATTATTTCTTGACTAAAACTTTTTTCACACATGGGAACAGTCACTGTAGTTACCCTCTTCCTGGCTTGTCCCAGGGGATCAGTCCACTAGATACAGAGGTGGGATTTCTATGAGCCAATCTGTAATAACTCTCACGTACTATAAACGGCACATGAGATTACTGCTGGAGCTAGCCACTGTACTTGCCCTATGTAGTTGGAGAGAACAAGTTTGCTGTGAAATGAAGTGTAACACTGCTGAGAGTCAGCAGCTAGAAGATATGCAGCTGGCATAGTGAGAGCTTGATGACTTGATGTGTATCAGAGACTCGGGAATGTCTCTTATTAGAGATACGCGGGAGCAAGCGCTTCTGTTATTAGGAGATAGGCTAGAGTGGAGCAGATAATCCATAGAGCCAAGCGCTGATGTGACTGGCGAGCGGGCCAGAATCTGGGAGATAAGCAGGGAATATACTGCAGAACACGCTGGGAAATAGTTATCCTTCAACCTTTCCTGGTGATGGTATATTAAAGCTAAAGATAAAAAAATAAACACAAAACGGCTTCTATGTAAAACCCCCTAAAAGTTGCACAAATGTTGCTGTTGTGTTACCTTTGCTGGTTTGCAGAGGATCTATGCATGGTCCACTCAGCTTTACACCTCGTGTATTCTCCCTGTAAAAACATTAATTTGAAATATGATATATGGGATACACACAAAACAAATACAACGAGTCTGGTGTATATTTATGTAGCAGATCCCAAAAGTATAAATGACTGTCATTGTGAAAAATGTTCAAAAAAAAACACCCAAATATTACAGAAATGAATTTTAATTCATGTATACTTTAGGTGTAAAATTGCGTGTCATTAGCAGCCATGTAAGCTGTTTTCTCTCTTCAGCACCAGGAAACTAACTGAGACACTGCTGCGAATTTTCCCGAAGCCCCATTAGGAGGTAACAGGTCTTTAATTACCACAAAAGGTCAACAACAGATAATTGAATATTATTCCATAGAAAAGTCTTGAGTTAAACTGACAGCCCTGGGATCTGAATGAGGAAATGACTGTAATATGGATAACATTAGCAATGCAGAAATCTGTAACATCCAGACAATATAATAATAATAATGATACAATGTGAAATGATATCATTACTTTGGACAGGATCCAGACCTTTGTACCATCTAGGCTACTTATTCAGGTGGTTTGAGAAAGTAGCCCCTATGAGTACACTGTGCATTCATATGGTGGATGCCGTGTGCCATTCACCTACAGTGATGGGAGCGTGACAAATGTATACGCAAGGAGTCTGAAGGTAGGTTCTTGGTTGCAGCCTGTTATGAAGAGTGGATTTAATCCTTTTAAAGTACATTCGTAAGAGAACCTGTTGAAGGTTGGTCAATGACAAATCGTGTGTATGCTAACAATATGGAGGGATTCTACTTTATAGACTAGTTTCGTGTAAATGCAGGGTGTGGGACAAACCAGTGATGTCTCAGGTGGTTGCAGGTCCTGAATTATGACATATCCATTAGCAGATACTAACATTACAGACTGGTCATTTTGACACCTCTCAGATAGGATATTGCAATGCCCAGGAGGTCCGAGAGACCAGTGGGGACATTTACTAAGCGTTGACGTGGAGAGGGATTTGATCTCTTTGCTGCTCTCAGGTCTAGCTGTGAGTTTTATTTCAACCATCGAGTTAGCCAGTTTATTAAGGATCTTGTTTGAATGGCGATTTATTTTCTTTGGTGAGACAATCGAGTTTGTGAGGCCATCTCGCCAGCGATATGTATGCAAATGAAAGCTACTTGTACAGAACCCGCTGTTGGTGAAATTGACACTTATTAAAAACCAACACACTTCATGGTAGCAGCTATAGCAAGTTTAGGACTAGAAGCTAATTTTATTATTTCACAAATATTACTGCGAACATGGGTAATCAAATGAGTGGAATAGGGTTTTTTTTTTCTTTGTTTTATATGTTAGATTGGAATCGTTTTTTGTGCTAATTTATTATCTTTTTTTGTTTAAATAAACATTATTATACTGTACAATGCATGAATGAAGTATGAGTGTATTCGTAATTTAGTGTAGTTTTTTTGTACTTTTTATAGGCTTTTCCATAAGAAGTTTAGGGATTCTGGTCGATTTGGGGCAATTCACTTTTTGAAATGGCAATTTCAACTCACCGTTTCGTCAAGTTTTCAAATCAACGCAAACTCGACGAGGATATGATCTCAAATTGCCATTTAAACTCTGGTAAATTCCATGTTTTGCAAATCGACAACAAACTCATCACATCTCTTAGTATGGACTTATTCAGCACATTTAGATCATTCTCGACACTTAGTAAAATGGCCAACTGGCTGTAAAGTCGACGCGCCCCAAGAGGTGGCAAGAGATAAAGGCACAGCAACTGGAACATGGTTAGGAATTTTTATTACTGTTAAATGCTGTCGTACTAGCACCATGTTGAACATATACCAATGTTTTTGACAATCCAATTGACCAATTGATAAAAGAGGAGACGGGTGGACTGATTCATGATGATAAGGGTAAAGCTGAGATATTAAACAATTACTTTTCTTCCGTCTTCACTGGAGAAGATCCCATGGACAGAATAATACCTAAATATGATTATACAACCCAATCATTTCTCAATAATTGGGTAACAGAGGAAGAAGTCCTAAGGAGGCTTAAAAAAATTAAGATAAATAAAGCACCGGGTCCAGACGGCATACACCCAAGGGTTCTCTTTGAGCTTAACTCAGAAATAGCTAGACCCCTATACTTAATTTATATAGATTCACTTGCATCAGGTTTAGTACCAAGGGATTGGAGAATAGCAGATGTGGTGCCATTGTTTAAAAAGGGG
>JABWIB010000318.1:120939-144389 GCA_016617825.1 Platyplectrum ornatum
GATCCCATAGGTTGAACTTGATGGACTGACGTCTTTTTTCAATCTCAACTACTATGTTACTATGTTACTATGTTATGCTGCTGTATTGATCTTCTGATTGCTGCCGTTTCTTTTCTCTGGCGTACAACAAAGAACCTTTGGAGATATTTGTTATTGTTAGTAAATAGGAGGAAAGCCACTATTATCACACGTAGTAAAGAGTTTTGGATGGAGATAACACACTCTATTGTTGGTGTGTATGAAGGAGATGATTATACTTGGATCCCGGGAAGGGGTTATTGCTGGCTGCATTTTGTTTACCCCTCTCATCTGTCTGTTTAAGAACTCGTGCCAGCGTATTATAAATAAATGTACTCATAAAAAGCTAAAGCTCCACAACTGGCGTGAGACCTGCTCATCTCTCCATCCATTGAGCCCAGCTGGATTTCATTTGCTGAAGAACCCGCGACGGAAAGAGCAGTATATTTGTTTAAATAGCTGGCCGGCAATTGTAGCAACATATTTCCACATCAATGCTAATGTGGCCATATGGACACTTAAAAACAAAGCAGCGATGGGTATAATAAACACGGCCAAGGGAAGAGATGTGGGGTTCTATGGATTTAAGGTTGTGCGACTTGATATAATATGGGTTAGGTTTACACAGTACAACATGTTGCAGGACAATAACAATAACATTGATTGATTTATGTTCATGTAGACATGGGGAGGGGGATTTGTGTTTGCGATTGGTGGTCACTGTTCTGTAATTCAGTCACACAATGATATCTAATATTTTCTTAAGGAAGTTTAAGCACTGAGGGACCAGTGTCCTGCACCTCCCTCTGTGGCGGATATTTCCCTTAGGAACGATTGGACAGGGATTACTGCAGAGAGTAGGAAGGGGCACAGTGGGTGGGCAACTTGTTACCTTCATTATGTCATATGTAATGATTCCCTGAAGGGGTTAAGTCTCACAGCTACTCAATGTCATTGTGATTAATGTTGCCTGAGAATAGTGAAGCCGCTAATAGCTTATAAACCTGCCAAGAATGATCTGCCCCAGAGAGTTGTATGGAGGTAAGAAGGTCAAAGCGATCAGGGACTGAAACCTTGTACAGCCAGTTGTGTTTTACCTGGAGCCAAACTCTCCGCAGCAGACAGCCACCCTCTTATAACGTATGCACTGGTAGTATGCGCCTACAACTTTACTGGGGTGGTAGGATATACATAAAACCCTCCTACAACTTGTATCTCTGCATAAACGACTAGAGCTTGATTTACTAACCTGCAGTAAAGGAGAAGTGGGGTTGTTGCCCATAACAACCATTAGATTCTAGCTTACAATTTCTAGCATGTAATTTTTCCTTTCTTATAGTTTATTAAATCTAGGCACTAGAATTTTCCTATAACCTTACAACTTTTGTCTCTGTTTAGATGTAGGATGTACGTACCTACTTACAACTTAAACAAGTAGAATGTACATGCACCCCTTGTACAACAAGTAAATCCTTATATTGTGTTAAGAAGTGCCTAAAATCCTCTTACATGTATTACTTACAAGTATCCCCTTGGAGAGTTAGCATAGATCCATTAGGCAGAATGTACATGTAAACAAGCTTCATTGTAAATAAGGATAAACATCTGCTTTGCATCATTACAAGTATGTAAAGATGCAGAATATAAGGAAACATGTAATAAACAACTAACAGAAAAGCTCTTTAAGGGTCATATATAAAAGTGCAGCGTCATGGTGCTGTCTTTATACAGATGTTGCATGATAATCACATCTGGGCCTAAATTTAATAAGCAGGGAGATTGAAAAGTGTCGGGATGTCGTCTATAGTAACCAATCAGATTCAAGCTCTTAGTTTCATTTTACATGCTGGAGAACGTGAGCTCGAATCCCATTGGTTGCAATGGTTGTTCTGCCGCTGGCTGAGCGTTAGGTAGATGCAGGTCACAATAAGCATTATTACGTTTATTAGGGACTAAGGGCTCCATTTACTAAGTAACACTTAGAATTCAGACGATTAAGTCCGGTTTCACATGAAAACAGGCTTTATCTCTTAAAACAGAATATTTACAAGCCCTCACTGCGGAGATCAGATCACGCTTCAAGAGTAATAATAGAGCCTGAAGATTGAACTCACCTGACTTGGGAGACAATGCTGTTACTGTAGTCCCAGCACATCCACACGTACATTTCAATCGGGGAATGAGACATTTAGAAACATAGAAAGTTCCAGAATTTACTGCACATGCGCCAGGGCTGCCAGCGAGAAACTACGATGTCTGCGGTGATCCCTCAGACCATCGTGGGACCTCACTGGAGGGGCATAGGCAGGCTCACAACAAGGAGATGGCAGCCTGGTTACCATAATTACCAACCGCAAGAGGAATATTAGTAAATGGAGCCCTTATTTCTAACTAGTCCCAAGAAGCAACATGATCACACATATTCTTCTGTTTTCCTGCACAGGTGAGTTCAGCTATGTCAGCAATTAATTCTCTGAAAATGTTTCTTGCATGAAAAGGACTGAAGCAGATATCTGGCTCCTGTGTGGAACAAAAGACAGAGGCACAATATGTTATTGCAGAAAATTGGATTTCTTGGTAATTAGCGCAGCCAGTGACCTTATGGTTACTGACCACAGTGTGACTTGGGGGCAGTCAGTATTCCCAGTGAGCCCATAATAAAAGAAGAGTCAGCATAGATATATGAGGACGATTCCCAGAACTCACCAGCAAGTTTTACAGTGTCTGTAAAGTAACATCTTTATAGGAGGAGAAGTGTCATGTTACACAATTACTCAATACATAGGAAAAGACTAGGTCTATGTCTAAGATAGCTATACATCTAATTAGAAACGTATTAAAACATTGGAGAACCCAACTATTCCCTGTATTTGGTCCTAATGGACCAGACTTTATTAACAGGTTTTTTTTATAGCGCCATCAGGTTGACCTTTACAAATTCAACAACGACTAAGACATGGCTGGGATGGTAATAGGGCCCTGCCTGCAAACTTACTCTATAGCAGATTGGGGATTGATTCATAGTGCCCCTACATGCTATATATTATACAACAGAGCAGCCGGGTTGTATGGTAAAAGTGCTTCGTGCTCTCCATGATCCAATCACACAGCAGTGTTAGTAGCAGAGCTTAAGTTCAGTTGAGTAAACTTGTCTGATCACGTCAGTTTTAAAGCAGGGCTTAAAAGGTTGAAGAGTAGAGGATAGTCTTAATGGGAGAGAGGTTAATCCAGAGAGTGGGTGCAGCCCAGGAGAAGTCCTGTAACCGGGAATCAAGGCATTTGTTTAGTGCAGAAGAGAGTTGTAGATTCTGTGAAGATCTACGACAATCAGAGGGGATGTATCTTGAGTGAGGATATGTATTTGGGTGCAGTGTTATTGGTGACTTTGAGGGTTAACAGTGCATAATACTTATGTTACTTGCAATCCTCTTAATTCTTCTTTAGTGGATTGCGGAGCTGGATGAATTGGGATTCATGGGGTGGGATGATGTGTGCAAAGTGGGAGGAAGGAGGTATTTAAATAGTGCAGTACGCAAATATAAGGATTCACAATTGCCTGCTGGGGACAGGGTTAAACAGCTGAAGGCAGCAACAGATGGGAAAATATAAAAAAATGAAGTAAAAAATATTCACATTATTTATAATATGAAACAATTCAAACCAGAGAGAAGCACAAACTGTAAACAGAGAATGATTTATACAGGCCCAGGCCAAACAAACAGAACCACGCACAGCTCTGTATTTCCATCTGAGATCTGACCTCCGACCGAAAACCCTCATTTGTCTTCATTCATTTCATTCAATGTTTCCAATATTTAAAATTCCCTTTCACTGGGACTCTCCCCTTCCCCCATTGGCACGCTTCTCATAGGAGCCAAAGGGCAGCTTGTGACAAGGCCATTTCTGAGCAGCTTCAAGTGACTGTCCCTGTGTGCCATGAAACGTGATGGGGTCCTTCTACACATTACCACTAGTACATGGCTAATTCATTGCAGGCTTAATGCTGGGTACACACATAGACACACATATTAGATGTGACATGTTGCACCTCAGATGGTTAGTTGTTTATGATCTATAGTTTCATCATCACAATGATTGGGGGATGTTTATCGTGACTCGAAAACTCGTTGCTGTGGATGGCCGCGATGTGTGCTTTTTACTAGCGATTGTCGCCACTGCAGTAGTCGGTGCCGATTCATTTATCAATCGGAATTCCCCACTGATTGTCTTCAGGGGGTCCTATGTATTGCTGTGGATGGGCTCCACCGACATCGCTACCGATGTTTGTGTATTTCTGGCACTCCCCTTTCAGCGCGTATACAGCGATTTTCTGTTCGTGTATGCAGCAGACCGAGTGTTTTAATAACGATCTTGAACCTCTAACATCGTTAGCTTCAGTAGGTTTTTTTTTTACGACATTCACGCTGTGTATGGCAGCGATATTAACACGTTCCTGAAGGTAAACATTGTTAGCAAAATCGCAGCAAAACACGGGAAAACAAACATCGTTCCTGTGGATGGCCAGCTTAAGTCATATAATAAAATGTGTATAACAATCTATTACAATTGAAAAAGATCTCCATAAATGACTTCTAATAACACCTGTGCCCTTATTCACTAAACTGCAGATGTTGGCCATAGCAACCAATCAGATTCCCACTCTCTCCAGTTGTTGCTATGGGCAACAACTCCACATTTTCATTCCTGCAGTTTAGTGAATAAGGGCATTGAAATATTAAAAACATAAATACTCAGCAGCTAAGACAACATAGTGAATGTTATAAATAAATAAAAATGTGCATGGCATCCATACCCGGGTGACCAGAGTGACACAGAAGTCCTCTCTGCACTGTAAAGTGACATTTCTGGACAGAAAAAGGAATTCTCCTTGGCAAACTCATAGGAATAAATATCTCTGTATTTAGCTTGGACTGTGTTGAAGAAAACAGGCAGAAATAGAATAAATTGCAATTTATATGGGACCCTTCTCATCACTTCTCATTACTTAGACATGATTAAAAATAAATCCCTAAATTGTTTTGCGATGTGTAATCTGTAAGGAGATNAAATACATAAGTGAGAGCGGATAGAGTTCTGTTTCCATGTGTTAGGGGGGTTATTAGGCAGTTTTTATTTAAATGACAAATTCAATGTATACTTTAACAATCCCATGGATGCACATTATTACATGCGGATTATTGGTGCAATAATAATCTCCTTGTCTGTGGAGAGCCATTGCTTCAGTCATGTTCACTATTGATAGTACACACAACGCTCTCTTACTGTTCTCTGTCTAATTTGCATTTGGAAACATAAAAGAGTAATAAAACAAACTGCAAAATATGATGTTTCTATTTAGGAAAGCCGTGCAAGCTCCAATATATCACTTTTATGACATCTCTAAATGACTACTTGGCCGAGTTTTATTTTTAAATCCTGGAATATTGTATAGAATTTGCGTACAGCTGTGACTATCAATCATAATAGTTCATAAGGGCTAGTAATATATATATAATATATGCTGAAACAGGACATGGGATATGCTGCATGAAACATTCACACACACAATGCCCCCTGTATCCTAGAAACATAATGATAGTGCCGCACAGAGGGCGTCATGTGTCGTTATTGTGCCTGTGTAAGTGTGGAAACATAGGTAAGTGAGGACTGACAGGGTGTAATGCTAATGGTTGATGGAGACTAGTTATGGTCTTCCCTGGTGGTCACCGCTCCTTACGGATTTAATGTTAGGTTTGTTTGTTATTCAGTATCCTGTAGCAATAGTTTATATACCAGCTGATGTTCTTACACGTGTTACAGGATTGAATACAATTTTTTTTAGTTCTGATTATGTGACCCTTCTGAGGGTAAGACAGTGACCCCCAGCTGAAATTGTGGGTATATGGTACTTACACATACTGCTCCTTCTATACACTGATAAAGTATTTGGGATGAAACCAAAAGTTGAGCTGAAACTCATAAATATTATGTTTTATTAAGCAAATAATTACATATATACATTTATTTGTTATGTGCAACAGATTTTATTATAAACCTATGAAATGCCTTCCACTGAAGTGAGTCAGATGGTGTATGTGGAGTATCTGTCCCAGATTGAACCATGTCTGTATCCTTGTAAAGAAAACTTGATACAGTTCTCATTGGCCAATTTGGACTTCTAATGGTCCTGGGATACTGTGTCCAGTCTAATCTGGTGCTTACACTATAAAGATATATGTAGACCTGCCTGTTAGAGAGCCACTTGTAGGGAGTAGGTAAATGTGACCTGTGGCATTGCTTCTGGGGCATTGTGCAGGTTTATATACACAGTAAAACATATTTTGTGTGTAATCACAATCACATAGTTCATTTACTCGGAAACTGGAGATCTTGCACTATTCATAATTTATTCTCCTGAATACACTACAGTGTGTACTACCCTGCACTCACACAACATAAATGGCCACATAGTTGCATTGAGCTATGAACCATGCATGGAGTCATACAGAGAAAACAACAGAACCCTTCTAGACTTTTACCATGTTGGGACATGGGTATGTGTCCATGGGTATTATGGCTTGCGGAAGGAAGATGGGGAATGGGTTCCAATGATCTGAATGAGGTCCCTGAATTTGGGGGAGTGTCTGCGATCATGATTAGGACAAGTACTTAGCCCTCAAGCCCTTTGGCTCAACAGCTGCTTCAACTCTAACAAATATTTGTGGTTTCACGCTGACTTTCATTATTTAATTTTACAAGGTTAGAAAAACACGACGAGGAGATAATCATTCCCCAAATGATTCTCTCTAAATGTGTGCAAAGCGTAATGGCAATTTGATGGGAAAGCAGCAGGAATACGGGAGAGCTTCACTGACGTCCTCCCAAATACAAAGCAAAATACATTGCCATATATATACACGACATGTATGATGATCCACCTATTTTCATGAGGGATGCCATCCTACACAAGTCATTATAAGCTCTTAATACACTATACAAAATAGCAATTCATATGTATGACCTACACATTTTATATTGGACATTGTAATGTACTATATTTCTTTGGATGAAATATCATTCTGTAATGTATATGTCATGTAAATCTCGTGTATCACCTTTATCATGACTCTGTGTGTGTTTCATGAGAAAGAATTTGTGTTTGAATTACAAAATGAAAAGTCCTCAGACAGGGTGTTGTGTGAGACTGGTGTGAAGGATGGATGATAACCACTCCTGTATTCCCCGCTACATCATACTCACGTGTGCCAGCTTCATACATAGTCATACTAAGTTACACCATAAACCTCATGGACTGAGTCACATTATATAACTTTTCTTACAAGCAGAGACTGTGGCAACAAGTAACTCTGTATTTATACCATTTATACCAAATACACATTTTGAACCTAGTATGAATTAGGGGTCAGTCCCCAATTTTTTTTAACAATAAAATGTTTTTACAGACAATACAGCCATTGGTCTAATTCACTGTTATGCTGACTATACATCAATGCAATGGGGGCGAGGTGCATCGCTACCATATATCGCATGTGCTAAATACATATGCGATGTAAAGGTAATCGGCAGCGAGATGAGAGATTTCAGATTTAGCTCTTGTCTTGCTTTAAATAAAACAGCAGGTCCTTCTGTGTAGGACCCAGGATTGTCCAGCCCATTCCGCTCTACTAGCGACCACCGTCTCACATCACACTTAATCACTTCCTCTTGTCTATGAATCTAGGACTTCTCCCGCGCTGCCCCTCCTTACTGGAACGACCTACCTCAATATATCCAACACCCTTTTCAATTGCTCCCTTTAATCTATAGATTAGCCTACCCCTCCACAAATTAATCCCTCCTCTCTCTCCATACATTCCTATTGGTACTGTCTTCCCCTCCCTCTTAGCTTATAAGCTCTCAAGAGCAGGGCCCCCCGCTCTCTTATAATCTACCTCAATTTGGCCCCACCTCCTCCTGCGTCTGTCTCCCCTGTTGCTATATATTATACTGCAGCAAAAATCTGTGTTGAAGCCTTTAGATACTTGTTGAGCTGAGATAGTGGCCCCTGACTATATTCCTCACTGACGGGTACACAGATTGGTCATCCCACATGGGCAATAAGCAGCATGAAACCAGTCATGGTCCAACGCTGTGCCTGGAATTCTGGCGGGATATAGAGGTAGACCATGATGAATATCAGGAAGATCTCTGAAGAGCGGGTGGTTTAGAAATTGTGGGGCAATTCATTCTCCCGTGCGCCCATCTGCTGATTCCTTGTTACCCCTCCCAATCCTTAAATTAAGAGAATTCCCTGCCCACTTGACATAATTTGGGTGGGCGGGGAAGAAGGACCAGCCCATTGGTCAGAACTTAAAGCGGATCTGCTGTGTGCATGCGCTCCAGAGCAAAATCTGTATCCACCTGTGTCCTATTGCTATAATGATAAAGCAGTCAGTGGATCTCCCCTTCACAGTCTTCACAATAATGCAGAAAATATTTATTTACTGACAATTTATCAATGTAAGTAGCATCTGAGCACAATATCGGATGTGTTCTAACAGATCTATTGTAAATGTTTTACAATGTAAATTACTGGAAACGGTCTGTAAATGTTCTCATGAGAAACTGGAGAGATTTATATTTGATTCACCTCAAAATGATCTTAACTTGTAAAAGATTTTATTTATTTGTCCAGTGAGTGTGCGGCCGTGACATGAGGCTGAGACACAGAGACACTATTTATTAGCGGAGGCAGTATCCAGGAGGTTGTAAGTGACAATGTTTATCAGGCCAGGGTCAGCGGGCAGCAGACGCCTGTCTCTGATTCTTTCCCAGTGACCTGGCGTTGCTAATAAGCAGCTGTCGCACTGTCTGTGGGCATATGTCATAGGCACTACCTGGATGTGGTGAAGCTTTAAAACATGGTCAGTCATTTCTTCACAGCTGCTACCAAGTAGACCTATAATAATGGATTTATCTTATCAGAATTGCTGTAATAGTAAAACCTAGTATGTTTATAAATACAGAGAGCAGCAAATGTAAGGTTGAGGTAGTGTTATTCTTACCATAATTCCCAATATATAGTCTACAATAACACACTTAACACATATACGTTCATATACATGACATTAAATTAGTTGCCCACAATCAGGTATACTGTGTATACTTCACACAGTTGTCATTTCCAACCAGATTCACTTGCAAGATTTCTATTAAAGATAAAAAGATGTTCCCTTTCAAGACATACAAATGGTGACCTAATCGTAAAATGTTTCTCTACATACACATACACTACAGTTGGGGCAGCATTTCCTTGTGCTTTATATTGTAAGCTTATAAGTATCCCATAGTTTAGTTATCAGCAATATGATGCACTATATCATATGAACGGGGACAGCTTTTTATACTCACACTTTCTTTGTCAGGCACATTTGCAGATAGCATTTTCCATCATACTGCAAAGTTTATTTAAAGAAATACAAATATAAAAAAAATTCTCATAATAACTAAATAAAATAATGTAAATAAAATGTTATATATAGATGATGAATGTAGGCCCAAGAACAGAGTCCTGAGCTGTGCAATGGATTTGTGTTTAATAAACAGAGGAGGATATAATACAGATTTCTGCTGTGGTTTATAGGATGTGCTTCCCGCATTGCGAAGGATCCAGACTGGCTTAATTCCGTCAGAGATCTGTATAAAAATACTATAATGTGCTATTAGCTGTGTCTGAATCTCAGGACCAGTGTTCGGAATCCTGCGACACAATTGATTTGGAAATCGATGATGGCTATTTTTGTCATCTAATAAACAGACATTTTAATAGTCTCTTGACACTTATGCGGCCGGCGAGGAATGTTACTATTGATCAGTTATAATATACAGTCTGTTGATGGTTTATAATGTGAAGATAAAATTACCTTGACATCTCGCTGCACTGCACTATAATTAAGTCCTTTTCTGCTGCGCGGCTCCTCTCCTCGTTGGCTGGAGAATATTAACGCTTTGTGCATAGATCTATAAAGGCTCAAAAGTTGCTTTCATGACGCCAAGTCTTTTTCTCGCCTCGCTGAACACAACAGACGGTACTGCAACAAAGATGTGAGAAGCACTTAGTGACCCCAGTGATGCAGAAAGTGACAAGGACTCTCAATGTTTAGATTTCACTATATGAGATTAGGTTTAGTATGATCACACTGAGAAGCCTTAAGTCACCATATATGCTGGACACACTATTGCATCTTGTCCCCATTTCTATCTTTGTGGTGGCTGAATATTCATGCGCACAAACGCATTTCGACTGACAACATTTTTAAAGGTATCTTCAATAAAAGGAAATGGAGAGTGTCAAGCGAATGGTAGAATATGCAAATACACAACATAATACCCAAATAAAACTACCAATATCTATTAAATAAAAAACCCAAATAAAGCTGCACTCTTAAGAGCCACAATGAGAAAACATTAAAATTATACATACATTTTTAAACATACATTTTTACATATAAGTTCATTTTTCAGGATTTTCTTTAGCGCAGCTGTTACAAAATTTATTTCATGGTATCTTATCAGTTGAAATGCGTTAGTTGGAAGATGGTTGTACAAATAGGGAGCTCCTCAGTACTAGTGTCTAGTAAGAATAAATCCAGTGGGGATGTGAACAGTAATAGACCATAATAAACTAAAATGAATTACTAATAATAGTAAGCAAATGTCTCAGAATGGTCAACAATTTCACATAGGTAAAGTGAGACCCATTAATTAACACCTGCAGACGCAGAGGTATGAGGGTGTTCTGATTAAACAGCAAATCATTATCCTAATATAAACTCATTCAAAGAAATTGTTCTGCTGCCATCCAGTGGTAAGTATGAAAATTGCAGTAATACAGTAGCTCTATGCAGAGGTGAGTGTAAATCTGCTCTGGATACCTGTGCATGTAAGACACAGAACACACAAGCAGAATAAAGTTCTGGCCGATAATGTCTGTATAAGAGGAATTATCCTCTATAATGTTATATATACAGAAATACTTCAGGTTGATATCAAATCAAAACATTCTGCGCCCCCCCCAATGTGACACACCAGGGAGCCTAGACACAAAGTTTGGGAACCACTGTTGAAGGGATATGCAAAGAAAACGTAATAGAGTTGAGAATACAGACATGTACTGCGATTTGGACATAAAGGGCCAGCTCTGTGTTTTGTTCAGGAGACATTTTTCCATTATACAGATATAAACAGCAAATTACATTGCAACCTGAGTTTATATCACATTTTAGAACTTCATTTTTTCTTGTTTAAATACCCATGAACACAACAGAAAGTCCAATACTAGATGTAACTGACTGGTTTGTTATGTGCTGAGAGGTTTGTGAAGTGATTGGTACAGGTAACCCCATTCAAACTGATGAGGCGTATCTTGTGAAACATTGATAAATGGCGATAACTTTCCTTTTTCTGAAGATGGAAATGCAGATTCGCAGAAAAACATGAACCATGGACTTAGAATTGATGGTTCTTGGGTTTTTAATATGAAGCGAGGTTCTGATTGTTGATAGTTTTATGTGCCACTACGTGACACAAACACTTTTACACCAAATGATTTAGTGGGAATGTGATTCATTCATACCAATGGTCTGCATGTGGAAATCTGAATGCTATAAGTTACTAGGATTTTATGGCAAACCATCAAGACATTATGTAGTTTCAGTGACAGTAGTAAAAGCGCAAGCAATTGAATGGTCATGGTCAGATGCCAAAATAAGCATTGTGAAGAAAACGAGAGGCGTTCCTAATGAGCTGTTTCAATCACACCTTGATCACATTTTCTGGAAAGTGCTAAGAGGATGCAGAACATTTGTTTTTGGCATCTCTGTTCAGCATTTATATCGTTTTAGAATTTACTTTAAACTGACTTTATGTTGCTATGATTTGTGTGTCCTATATAATAAAACTGAGAAGTTCTGGTAGACTGAGCACTAAGGTTGTACCCAATAATTTTAATATTTAATAAAAACATGAAAGTTACTGTATGTAAAAATCATTTTGCAATTGAGCTGCGAACAATTGAGCTGTGAGTGGATGTGAATCACACGTGACTGTATGTGCTTCCTTTCTGGGTACACTTAATACACAATCACCCAGAGAAACGTCACTGGCGGACACCGACCTGCATTGGCCCCAGTTATCACAATGTTAAACACAGATTATCAGTGCTCTTTGTGGATATGCCTTTTCAGATTATATTTACAGCAGGCTTACCAACTCTCCCAGAATTTTCAGCCATTTTCGGCATCTGTCCCTGCATTCTAGTGAATACTAATAACTGTCCCCTACAGAGATCTTTCTAAAACAAATTAAACTGTTAGCATATACAGTATACATTACAAACATTGTTTAAATACTAATCCAGAATACAGAGTACCTTACTTTCAGCATTCTACCGGATTTCAGCATACAATACATGTAGCATTCTATTGATGGATTTAGAATACAGTCAGAGCATTCTAGAGTCCTAAGTACATGCAATAGCTGCAACATTCTAGTGATATATAACACAGGATTATTAACTAGTTAATACTACATTAAATACAGTCAACATTCATTTCTTACACAACCAGCGTTCTAGTGCCCTATATACAGCCATCATTCTGTATTTGTAATACAGAGCCCATTATAGTGACCACTGTACATTACATACATTCTATATGACATAGTTGCTGCTATATTCATATAAGTGAAGGATTTCCAGCATAAAGACTACTTCCTAAGGGTCTGGCAAGGATCACTGTGAATAAACTGAGTGTGTGGGAGTAATAGGGACAGTGCTAATACTCTCCAAAACTGTATATATGTCATCTGTATGTGTCCCTTCATCACAGCTGGTGGGTACTGCTCCTACTGACCCACCACTCACTGGGACTACATCTTAGATATGCTTTACACCCTGCTGACTCTTGTGGAAATTGTGGGAGACTCCCAGATATCAGGCACAGTCAGTAAATCACCGGATATCAGTCAGTAAATCACCCAGGACCTTGACTTGTCCTGATCAGTACGATGAATAGGCAGGGTTGATGATGTCAAAAACACCCCATGGTGTTGTCTATTTGGTTTCTACCTGTTTTAAAGTACCCATATATGCTAACCCCCAATGGCTTTCGTGACAAACATTCTTTTAACCCCTCTTCCTCAATACCTAAGACTTCCAGAGTGGAATTGTATTAGCATTGCTATTTGTGCACGTCTCTGTTTTGTATTTGTGCATTTCTGGTTGTACAGCTTCACTGTATACTATACTCAATGANAACTTCTGTGAAAGTATAAGCTTGTATGAGATCAGTTGGGGGTGATGGTCTACAGAAGCTATATAGAGGCCTATCTTGGTGAGTTAGCTCTGAATTTTAACACATTATATGAGACCTAGTATTTGAACTCCTACTAGAGTTAGGACAACCACAGCAGAAGCCTTGAAATGGATGATGGCTTTTCAGTACCTCCTGCCATTTTCGCTTGCCATGCGGGTGAGTTACACGAAATCAGGACTGATGGGAGGTGTGCTTATCATATATTAGTAAATGTGTGTAACTAGTGTTTCTGCATGTTACAGACAGAATGACATAGTTAGTTATTGGTTAATGCCATGATTTCTGGTCCACCTTTTCTTTCTGGTCTACTGGAAAAACAGCTCAGTGTCTTGGTGGCTACATGGGAGTAATAATCAGGAGTAATAGTCCAGGATGTTTCTTTCTAATGCAGGAATTGTGACTGTCGACTGATTTTTCCATCACCACCACAGACTGAAAGAACTCAGGCTGGTTAATCATATTATTTATCAATGCTGTGTTTACTGGTTATTATGTAAACTAGTCCATAGACCGGTATAAATCGCTATTATCATAAAACATTGGTAACCCTACATGTAGGATGTCTTTTCTGGAAATAAACTACTGAGAAGTGTCCCATACATCCTCCCTGTATCGGTCCTAATGGCAGGAGGTGAAATGTACATAGATATAGTTTGCCAATCTTGCACCTAGACATTGTCAGCTGACAAATCTTTACTCATCAAATTGTCAAACTAGAAGTCACGTTTCAATCACCCACCCATGTCACCAATAGGTCTTGACATTAATTTTGTCATCCAATGCCAGCTTTCATTATTGCAACTCACTTTAGGGTCTGGAAACCTAAATGTACACTCAAAAGTGATTCATGTTTGTCAATGGTGCAACATTTTGTTACGAGATGCTCTGGATCATCTTCTGGTAATGTATATAAAACACAATAGGGCAATGGTAATATTCCTTATTGGGATTGGCTAGTGTTTTGTGGACATGTTGGAGAACAGTGATTGCAGCATGCAGATGGATCAGAGTAAGTCTTTCCTCTCTGGACTCAGCGTATATAGAGATTTAAGATAAACCTCTCACTGGATCTGCTATGGGTTACAGACTTCAGCTGAGCTCAGCACACCCACACCTACTCTGCCCCTTTACCTGTCCTTGTCTATTATAGGGCACCGAGAGTCACATGACAACCTGCGGCTGTAAAATCCTGTTGAGAATTAGAGCAGATGAGATTTGGGAGAAGGGCAGGGGGAGAGGATTCATTCCTCTGGCAGTCCGAGTGGTGGTCACACAGCCAGCTCGCCACTGCGACTCCCACCCCCCTTAAGGAAGGACACCCATCTTCCCACCAGTAAAGAGGACTATTTCCCAGTAGTGTTTGACTCCCCCCATTGGGATCCGGGAACATGGGAGCCGGTGCCAGTGCAGAGGAGAAGCATTCTCGGGAATTAGAGAAGAAACTGAAGGAAGATGCAGAAAAAGATGCCAGGACTGTGAAACTACTGCTGCTGGGTAAGTATGTAACATTCTGTGTATCAGTGAAGGTACCAGGACAATGCTTACTACACACAGAACACATACACAGGATGAGCAATATCTGCCTCTGTAATAAGGGTATACATCATGGATACTTGATAATACTTGGAATATAATCTAGGCTCTGAAAATAATAGGAAACTAAATGTACACCTGGGGAAAAACCCATGTCTAGATTTAAGAGTGCGAGTTAAAATAATATATATATTCAACTGACCTCCCTGGTTTTGCCCAGATGTAACTTTTCACCTGATGTCCTCATTTTGCGCTTGGTCTTGTAATGGGAATACAGGATGGATACTTGGTTCTATATTAAGGGGAATCCAAGTCAGATATTTGGTTCTACAATAAGCAAAATACAGGATGGATATTTGATGCTGTAATAATAGGAAGAGGTTAAGGTAACAAAGCAATTGGGACTTGAGTAAATGAACACAACTTATTGTCCAAGACCAACACATTAAACCCCCCCCCACCAGAAACATGTATAAGAATATCCAGACCATATAAAACTCCAGCTAATCCTCAAGCAGAACTGCAATAACACATTATTCAAGGTATTACACCTTTCTACTAGAGAGCATTTGCGGGACACAGAATTTCCTGGAGAGGACAGGTTACTTTGTTTCTGGCTATTACACGTATCCACTTACACAAAATACTGTTGTCTCTGTTAGAGATGTTGTGAGAACATTAATCCTATACTGGTTTACAAGCAGATTAAATACAGGTCTCTGTGGTGCAGTGTTATGGAGAAGCCAGAGACAACGATCTAATACCATTGTTGTAATTAGTAATTATTTCTGGAGAAATAACACAGATCGTATAGAGATTCTAGACATAGGCCTAAATTCACTAAGAGGGGAGTTTGCAGGGGAATTGAAAAGTGGGGATGTTGCCCATAGCGACCAATCAGATTCAAGCTCTCAGTTTCATTTTACATACTGGAGAATGTGATCTCGAATCTGATTGGTTGCTATGGACAACATCCCCACTTTTCAATTCCCCTGCAAACTCCCCTCTTAGTGAATTCAGGCCGTAGTCTGCCAACCATACTGAATCCCACAGTTCTCTGTTCACTAATGTCTAGATTTACTAAACTGCGGGAAAGTGAAGATGTTGCCCAAAGCAGCCAATCATAATCTAGATAACATTTTATAGCATGTAAGAGCTTGAACATGATTGGGTGCTATGGTCAACATCTCAACTTATTCTTTCCTGCAGTTTAGTAAATCTAGGCCTATGCATTAATAGTATCATGTATTATACTGCAATGATACTGTACTTACACTGTGCAATATAGAAAACAGTAATTTCAGACACACACACATACAGACACACTGGGCCATAGGTGTATTCTAGGTGGATGTTTTGGGACATGGGAAAATTGTACACAAAAATATATGGGCAGCCATGAACCATATAAATGTCACTTTATAGCATTGTGGACATCATCTTTTACCGATTACTTTGTTTTGATCAGAAATAACATTAGAACGGTTGTACATATAATTCAGCTTCATATCTATATCTATTTGTGTTATTAAACAGATTTTATAATAAAGTATGGTAAATATATAGTAGCTGATCCCAGACAGATCCTTATCCCATTATATCTGCTCTGTGCTTATAAGAAGAACCTTAATCCTAACGCCCTGAATACAAGGTTGTCAGTGTAATCCCAGCTTGGTACAGTTAGTAAGCTGTTATAGGTGTATTATATGCAAGTCCAAAAATAATACCCAATAATAATAATACATATGATGACAATGATGATGATGATGATGATGATGATGAAGATAATAATACTAATATTAAAAATAGATAATAGCAATAATAACAATGTATAATAAATGCTTCCCATTACACATTTTATAACCTAAAAAATATACCTGGAATGAAGAATACTGGAATACCGGGAATGAAGAATACTTTCCCTGCCACAGGTCAAGCAGTTGGGTGCACGGTGGGTGCCATATTCTCTGGGGCCCAGGTGCCCTGCAAACCCTGTACCCATTATAGCTAAATCACTGCAAGGAAACACCAACTGGAATACAGTTTGCAACAAATTCCATTTCCCCCTGCAATTCAATTTAGTTTTGCCCATGTGTAATTTGTAAATGTTCCACTTATTTTCATTTTCTTCATCTGTATACAATCACTCACATGCTCTGTCTTGCCATAAATGATGATAGATAAAGCAGCACCTCCTGCAATGCTCCGTGATCATGTAGGTTTCGGACCATACATTCCCTCCTGGAATATTCTCTTTCTTTAAGAAAGACGTCTGAGTTATTTTGTCACATATCCAACTGCAATGACAAAAATCCATTTGTTTGAATGTAGATTTGAATGAATATACTGGAAAACAAAACATGAATTATTATCCAGCCTCCAGGAAGGGCAATACATTTTATATTGGAACATACAATTATTATTAGTATGTAATATAACCCAGAAGCTGGCCACAAACAAAAGTGATTATTGGTCTGATCATTCAATTATTATATGATCAAACCAATTATCACTGCTGTGTTTGGAAATTATTTTTTTTCAATTCCTGACTGACTATTGGGTCCTAGCGACAATACATTTTTTGTTCAATTTCGGACCTTAAATGCATGTATACTTAACTTTCTCAGGCTTCTCCCGCTATATTCAGTGACCTGTTTCACTGGCTGCACATGGAAGATGATAGTAAATGTCAGCAACATTTATGGATTTTGTTGTTTCTTTCATTACAGGAGCTGGTGAGTCTGGGAAAAGCACCATTGTCAAACAGATGAAGTGAGTTTTATTTTAGAGAGCATATTGTAGAGCATAGTGTTCCCAGGAGGTGGCGCTATAGGTCTAGTTATGATATAATGACCACACACTGCATGATATCAGTAGCTTAAGCCAAAAATGTTTAAACATGTTTAAAGATGACATTATCAAACCCAAGCACTTTTGGTTGTTTTATCACTGTTAAGGAAAACTATAGCGTGGTAACTTTTACAGGCTGTTCTCTATGTAAATAGACAGGTCTATATCAGGGTTGACGACTTTTATTTTCTACCTCCCTGGAGAAACTAGAGTAAGCAGCAGGGGTCATACTCCTTACATTTACTAAGAATGGGCGAGGCATGAACTCCTTCCCATTCATAGTACCGATCAGGGCTGAGGAGGTGATTTACATTAACTTTGTAAATAGATGTCGAGCTAAAAACATTCATTTTCCTAATGTCTTCTTTTCCAGAATTATTCATCAAGATGGTTACTCCCTTGAGGAATGTCTGGAGTTTATTTCCATTATTTACGGAAACACACTGCAGTCAATGCTTGCCATTGTCAGAGCTATGAACACGCTGAACATCCAGTATGGTGACCCTGCTCGACAGGTGAGGTGATTTAGAGTGTAACCTGTGTAAGAGAACCAGGCATAGATTAGTGGGTTATGATGATAACTACTGCAGGTATGAGAACTGGGAATGTCGGTACATAGTCTATGCTCCATCACATGACTTTGATGCTTTAAATATAAAGGAAAAGACCCCGTAAACATGGCATGCCCTTACTGAAAATGGAATGTATCTTTTACCATGGAAGCAGATTTGGAACTGCGATTATAACCCAATCTGATGGTGACTGTATTACTTTCAGGATGATGCCCGCAAGCTAATGCACCTGGCAGACACCATTGATGAGGGCGCCATGCCCAAAGAGATGGCAGACATCATCATGCGCCTGTGGAAGGACAGCGGCATTCAGGCGTGCTATGACCGAGCATCTGAGTATCAGCTTAACGATTCAGCAGGATAGTAAGAAATGATTTCATATTACTGAATGTATCAGCAGGTCTCCCCGGTATGATATTTGTCATGCATTGTGTAGTATGATTGGTGTGTTGTATAGTGCTGCATGATTGTTGTGTAACATGGTGCAGAAGGTACATATTTTCAGTATTCTCCTTATGTTTTAGTTACATCAATGACCTTGAACGACTTGTGACCCCTGGCTATGTCCCCACTGAACAAGATGTGCTCAGATCAAGAGTGAAGACCACTGGTATTATCGAAACACAATTTGGCTTAAAAGATCTGAACTTTAGGTACGAAGCCACTTATCAGTATAAGCAAGTGATCTATGTGTATGTGCCGCAGCTTCATTCCCCATAAGGATGGCCTTTCCTCTTTATTCCTTGCAGAATGTTTGACGTTGGGGGTCAGCGATCAGAGCGTAAGAAATGGATCCATTGCTTTGAAGGCGTCACCTGTATTATCTTCATTGCTGCACTGAGCGCCTATGACATGGTCCTTGTAGAGGATGATGAAGTGGTGAGTACACCATGAGACGTGGACAAGCAGAATACTGTGACCCCCGAATCCATCCCTTTCCACAACACACCTTTTTATTAATACATTCAAGACATGTTTTTACAATATCATTATGAATTTAAATAGAATCCACATCTCTACCCTACTAACTCTACTTTACTCTAAACCCAGAATCAGACCCTAATCAATCTGGGTTAGAAGAGAATGTGGGTAGGCAGGGCCGGTGTTACCATTAGGTCATATAAGGAGAACACCTGGGCCCAGTGGACAGCAAAAGAACCCCCTTGGTACCTCCATTTATATGCTGGGTTATATCATAACCTGACATGTAAATAATTAACCAGCCTAGGAGGGGTCTGCCTGTCCTCTATAGATTGGTTACACCCTCTCTCCTATGTGAACTGGATTAGGTGGGGAGGCTTGGATGGTTGGGTGTGTGTTCTAGGGGTACTAGGTCCCACCTAGGGCGCATAGAGACCTATCACCGGTCCTGTGAGTAGGACTTAGGCTGGAAGTAACATGTCGCTCACCCTTCTTCCTCACAGAACCGAATGCATGAAAGTCTTCACCTTTTCAACAGTATCTGCAACCATCGTTACTTTGCCACAACCTCTATTGTACTTTTCCTCAACAAGAAAGATGTCTTCACAGAGAAAATCAAGAAGGCTCACCTGAGCATCTGCTTCCCAGACTATGATGGTGAGACGGCTGGTCCGGGCAGGGGACCTCTGCAACGCCTTATTGAGCAGCCAGTATCCTGAGTATTCTCTCATGTTACAGGTCCCAATACATATGAGGACGCCGGGAACTACATCAAGACGCAATTCCTGGAGCTGAACATGCGACGGGACGTGAAGGAGATTTACAGCCACATGACCTGCGCCACAGACACTGAAAACGTAAAGTTTGTATTTGATGCGGTCACAGACATTATCATCAAAGAGAATCTGAAGGACTGTGGTCTGTTCTAAAGAGGTGGGTTCCCAGCGAGAGCTCAGGTTCTGCACAAAATATATTCTTGTAAAATCCCAAAACTTCCTTCCTACTAGGGAGAAGTTCTAGATAACACAGACATCTAACAGATAGAGTTGGTGTCATTGCTCTTCGTTCTACCGTGTTTAATAAGACCTACCCCGAAAATAAGCCCTACCCTAATTTTTGTAAAACAGTCCAAAATACACCCTACCCCAAAAATAAGCCCTACCACGAAAATAAGCCCTAGTGAATCGCCCAGGACTTGGGGGCCTGATGGGTATAAAAGCAGGACTGGGGGGCATGATGAGGATAAAGCAGGACTGTTTATATAAATCTCTGTCAATGTTAATTAAAATAAGACCTACCCTGAAAATAAGCCCTAGGTGTTTTTTTTTGGACCAAAACGATAATAAGACAGTTATCGGGGAAACACGGTAGGCTGTTATCAAACATTAAGTAGTCAAGCGGTTCCAAAATAGGAAGTTTTATTTTTTTGCCTTGGTCCTCTGCTCCACCAACCAATATAGTTGAATATAGGTCACATGATTTAGAAAGCAAGATATTAACCAGATACTTTAGTGCCCTGGGCAAAAGCGGACACTGGAGCCCTCTGGGGTGTGGTCATCCTTTTGTTTCACATATTTCTATGTAGATATATATGTGTGTGTGTGTGTGTGTGTGTTATAGGGTAACTTTGGGGTAGAGAATCCTCTTTGCGAAGCTCCAATTAATCAGTTGCTGTAGTTATGGAGCTGTTAGGAAGCTTACAGTAACAGTCTGTGGCACTGCATGGGTGGGAATGAATGAGGTGGTAAACTGACTTCTTGACACTTAATAATGGATATTATCTGAAGTCTTCCAGGTTCATCATCATCTCAGGTCCTTGTTCTCTCTCTGACAGATGCCCACAGGATTTCCAGCATCCTCTTCGTCTTTCTGTCATTTCACCCCAATGAGCCTCACAACATTGGAGCCACTGGAAAGAAGCTGCACCAGTAATATTGGTTTAATTTAAGTGAAAGTAGAGGGTTGTAGTGAATAAGCCCCTACTGCCATTTCTTGTACTGATTGTTATCCTTCCCCAAAGAATTTTAGCTTTACAGTGATTGGTGATAAGTGTCTTGACACAGCATTCAGTCTAAACATGTATTGTTCAGCTTTCCACAACAATCCGCAAAAAAGCCACCAATTACGTATGACTCTCACTGACCACAATACGCAAACGCCAGAAGACACAGAATCCATTGGACTTGTACAGCGCTACCTGTGACTGATCATCATTATGGAGAGATAAAGACAATGATGACCCTACAGGGGCATTTCAGAGTGGAGGGGGGGGGATGCTGCTAGTCTGTTTATAATTCCCTATTTTTATTATCAGGCTGGAAAACACCCCACGATGTGACCCTGTAACATTACCTGAGGGTCAGTGCTTGCCCATGTTATGGAGAGAGATTTGACATGTTTCCTTATAAGAATACAGCCCTCATTTCACTTTTTTTTTTACAAAAACCTCAGCTAACGCTCCATTCTGCTCAATTCTCAGCTTAGAATCTATTGTTAATTTCATTGCTGTAAGAGGAGCGCGGTAGACGGCCACATATTATTTGGACCACGCGTTGGGTGGACCCCATCTTTACTTAGACGGTTGCTGTCCCTATAGGGGTAGTAAAACGGCTTAATCCAAAGAACCTTATCCAGGGTCTGCAGACATTTGTACAGTTAGAACATAGATGTGCTATTCCAGATTTCTTATTTATTAAATGCCGTTGTTAGGCGGAATGATGTCACAAGATGCATGTTCTTTTATTGGCTGGGTCTTGAGAGGATTATAGAGGTAAATCTAATGACAAATAACAATGTAGTTCAACCAGGAATGGGGGTTAACAGGTTAATAAAAAAGGAAACAAGAAATTGGGGGAATCTCCACCACAACCAATCAGATCCCAGAAAACACTGTTGCTACTGGAAACATCTTCCATTTTAAGGGCCGTTTCAATTCTCTTTGCAAACTGCGTAAGGGGACAAACGTGTGTCTTTTTTTTAAGGGGAAATACGTGTGCCACGTATAGGACATACGTTTTGAGTACCGTAATAGACGAGAAAAAGCGCGCAACAGGCTTTTCCCTTCTTCGTGGGAATCGAATCGGCCCCTAAACCCAATATTAAATAAACCCTTGAAAGCAGTAGTAGACACAAGTACAGCCACATGGAATGGCCGAGCATGGTCAGAAGAAGTCTGTGATATGTCCACTAGAGGGAAGCAGATGCTTAAACCTGGTCCACATGTACACACTCATCATCAGACACAAGTACCATCGCATGGAGTGGTTCAGTTACACTACAGGCACCTACAGTCATTATGTTCCCTACTCCAGTAATAATACAAAAAGTTAATATTGTGATAGTCTTATATACACGGCACACATCCGATCCATCGGCCATATGATATTATCCATTGATAAAGCTGGTAAACCTTGTAATTCAATCTGATTGCAATTATAAAAAGGTGGTAAATAATGGTTCTAGCCATCAGCGATTGCGGTCCAATGCACACATTATATAGTTATTCTAACAGGTTGAGCATAATCCATGCATGCTGTTAGGACTGGTCAACAGGTCAGGGCGTCTTCATTACTCGCTGTTTCAATGGTTCACATCCTTTGTTCCTTGTCATGGGGTTGATATTAGTATGAATCAGTTTAAACTATCAATTTAGCATGCACCAAATGATTCATATCTTGATTTGTGTGATCTCTATTAGTATGTGCATATCACTATTAAGGTCCAGATTCTGTAAATAAAACCATACTGTTTGCAACAAATGAAATTTAGCTCCCCTGCAATTCAACATGGGTTTGCCTTAGTGTAACTTTCTTCTCTTATGAAGACTGTAAGGTGTATATTTACCAAGCGGTGAGATTGCTGTGAGATTGGAAAGTGGGAAAGTTGCCCATGGCAACCAATCAGATTCAAGCTCTCAGTTTCATTTTATCCACTGGAGAACGTGAACTCAAATCATCCCCACTTTTCAAAACCCCCAGCTTAGTACCCCTAAATCCGGTCCATGGAGTCTAATCCAGGACTGCCAACTTTTACAAATGACTATCAGGGAGATTGTGACAGCAATATCCAGTCTCTGTACAAAAAGGGCATGTCCTATGCAAATAAAGGGGGTGTGTAGTGTCAGTAGCCCCACCCATGACTATGTTTAGCGCTTCCAGGTAAAATATTTCTCAATAGAAATGGC
>JABWIB010000319.1:17857-44447 GCA_016617825.1 Platyplectrum ornatum
ATAGATTAATATACTTACATAAGGAGCATGTAAATATTTTTATCATATCGTACTCTGTACAGTTATACCCCTCATTTATAATACTTAGCCTACATAGAGCCGGATCCAGACTTCCACTACCTGTTCTACCACCTTTTACCGCATGCAGTTACAAGAGCTGACCCCCTCCCTTAAATTTTCTGCAAGTCCTCTCTAACACTGGTAAAGATGAAAGGGGTGTCTGCTGTTATCCCNCAAATCTTCATGGGACCTCGGCGGACAGTATTTAATCATAAATACTGTGGTCGGTGTAGCCAAGCTCGCAGCGAGTCGGTGCAAACCTACCAGAATTACTGAGCACAGCTATAACTTGGTCAGTTGTAAATAGAGCCCATTATTCAGAGCCAGATTAACAATGGGGCTGATAGGCCTNCAGCCCCAAGCATCCATTGACAAAAAGGCCATAGTGCTGCAACTAATGATATCAGAGTGATGAAGGAGGGCACAATGTATTGGATCCTGAATCCCACATGATGAGTAAAAAGATGTCCAAATCTGGAAGCGCGCATGTGTACTCCAGATGTTTGCAGGAGGACTACTTAGTGTACAGAACAGTGTTCCTTGCACTAGAAATGTCATCCGTTCAACTGGTCCTTCTCCCCCGCTCATCTAAATTAAGGGATATGGAAGGGATATGAAAGGGGGCTAAGGGGTAACTGAGTTAAAGTAGGGATATAACAGCATAGGGGAAGCTATACCCCAGCCTTTCTGCAGAAGATAGTAGTGACAGGGAATTCACTCCGCTCTCCAGCACAGCTCTCTGTACGTATTGATGTCCACATATAGAGCAGGATCGGTCCAATGTAATAAGGTGGCCCATAATTTACCANCACACACAACACAACACCAATGCATCACTGGCCACTCCAATGGGTCTTTCATCATTTTCTGTCCCAGGGTCATGTGNCTCTTAATCCAGCCCTGCATTTATNCTGGGATTTATTGTAATTATTGTAATGCCACAAGACCTTTTGTTATAAGCCCTAGTATAGAAGTTTTACACAGGACTAATAAACCAAAACCAATGACCCTAACATNACAGAAGAAAGAACCGGCAACTAAAAAATCCTGTTGCTAAAATAAAACTAATATAGTTTTAGTATTAAACATNATTTATAAAACTGGAATTTGGGATCTAAACATACATGATATTGTTTGTCNGTGTTATCTGATATATGTGCGTATGTGTGTGTCAGAAAATCATGCTTGCAATGTTACCAAACCATATAATATCATTACCAGTGTATGAATGTATACAAGGCCAGAGACGTGAATGGTTAAAATGCTGCACTATATGTTTGCACTGCATACAATGAATCAAGGTGTAAAAGGGTTAACAGCAATTTGTTCCTTCTAAAATAAAACCCATTGAATATTTCTATGTAGTGGAGATAGACAATGCACATAGTCTCAGGGTATAGGAGGTTATATTCTCTTCTGTTGTATGGCCATTGTGCATAATTGTGATTATCTTTTAGGGCATTACAGGAATTCGTTTTGCCGGAGGAGAGAAGTGTTACATTAAAGCACAAGCTAAGACTCACATTCCCGATGTTGACAGCGTGACAAAGGAAAGCCTCTCATTTGAGTTGGTAAGAACCAAACAAAAGAAATGAAAATGTCAGAGTTTAAATCCTTTGTGCCCCAGAAGTTCCAGTATAAATATATATCCGTCATGTGATTTNAGACATTATACGGAGCATTAGACTCCTGTGTTGTTGTGTAATATGTGAGAGCAAGTAAGCTCCAGACTGCTGTAAACCTTTCCACATATAGAAAGAGGACTGGATCCAGACTTCCACACAACCAGCATTTTCCTGATCCAGATATCTGTAATGGGAGTGTCTCCCCCAGTGGGATGGGGCAGGAAGGTGTGGGGGTGGTGGGGCATTTAAATAAAGTGGTAAGCGTGTTTTAGCCCTTATGTATTATCCATGCTAACATACCATCACCATTTTATGTGTAGATGGTGTAAAATATTAAGGTAGCATACATCCCAACATTTTGCAGGGTAAAAACGGGACAAATAAGCACCACCCAAACCTGTCCTGGCTCCGCCCAAGCTCATCACGACTCTCCCAAGCTCCGCCCTTGTGTGGTATAAAACAAAACACGTTTGCCCCCTTTCAGGACAAAACCAGAAAAGACGAAAGTGTCCCACTGTAATAAGGATGTTGGGAGGTGATANGGATATGGAATAACACGTTGCTGAGGACTTGCTGACAATGTTGGTAGTGTTTAGGGCCTGACAGACAGGATATTTTCTCCATTTTGTGGACGGAGAAGTGGTTTTTATTTTTTCGTTTTTTTTAAACCATTTAAAATTCTATGAAGAGAAACATGTAAGAAACATTAATAGACTAGGGATTTCATCAAGACATGAGTGAATGCTTCTTCTAAAAGACCTGATGGAGAAATATTTCAATCTTCCCCACATCAAAGGCATTTATGTTCATTAAACAGTACTCGGCAGTAATATTTAGAAGATGCTTCGGCTCTTGCGGATGATTCCTCTTGATCAGAACCCCTGGTGATAAACCTGCNGAGACACTGTTTCCTATGTCACGTGTCCTAGCAGCCAGGTGAATTTACAAATAGCTCAGCATTACAGTCAGCATCCCTACGACTACACTGTACTGCACAATCAGTCAATTATATCTAGACACGCCACTGATCTTTCAAGGATATTCATATGCACTTCATGTACTTGAGCAATATATCACTTAAATAGCTGCCTGTAGGTCAAAGCAATTCTTCTTTGCAGTTTATGTATTTTACAAATGCTTCTGAAGAGGCAGTTCTAGTCAATAACATTAAACAAGATTACATGTGTTAGTAATACAGTACCTAGTTCTGCGTATTACTCTTATATTTTAGTAGTGTGGATATCACGATTATTTCTGCTTTTATAAGATATATATGGATTGAGCATCATTCATATGCCAGACACGTGCCATGGTTATTTTGTCCTCCATACAGATCAAACCCAATTACCAGGTGATATTCTCAATCATAATTATGGCTCAAGCTCTTTTGTACTAGATTGCTTTTCATAGATGATGCATAGCGGAGGACAGATATATTTCAAATAATTGATGATAACTATGCTATACTACGTATCCTTTAATCACTTTTTTACGAGGGAAAATCCACATTTTGTTATAAGAGGAAACATTTATTTGTTAAGGGAACTAGTGCTTAGTCTATGGTTTACCTTTCAATCTATTCAGTACACACATGAGCCAGCCACTAGTTGCCAGTACACGCTTCCAATGAATATCGGTGTAACCTACGAAAGGGAAACAAAAATGCATAAAACTAGAAATATGACACAATAGACCAGTGTGAGTCACTTGCCAAAACATATTCCCATTAAAAATAAATAGCAAAAATAATTTAGCAGATAAATAGGATTTTGCCNGTGTAGCCTGCAGTGTCAGCTCACCCCTCCAAGAGGTTTTATCTGTGTAATAAATATTTTACAGTCGATATATATTTCAGAAAATCAACATCAGCTAATTTCAAACAGTGTCATAAACCAAAGGGGATATGAATTATGCACTGCTCCACAAGCTGCATTTGATTATAAGTATATTCATCTGAAGACTGAATGCAAATCAATGTGTGCAATAAAGAAATCCTCCCCGGAACATTAACTTATACAGACGAAAACAACATTACGCTAAACTCATCGAACCCTATACTATACCCATATATGTACTCTATTACTGTCGTGAACACAGGCTTATAGTCATGTAACTAGTTTCTAGGGGTGTAAAGTGGTAGGCTCTGGACCCGTGTGAAGGAGGCGGGGCCTGAGTCTAGAAGGGTGTGGCTATGGGTGGGGCTTGATGGATGCACAATGGGTGGGGCTTGACAGGTGGGGGTAAAACTCCAGCATAGCTGCTTGCAATGTATTTCTAAACAGCACTCAGCACTCTTGCATGGAGCGCTATGTGCTTGTATCATAGTCACTATAGCAATGCCTAATTAATAATGAGTTGTCTTGCCTTGAGGTGTCCAGTGATCCCTATAAAATAGCTTTTTGCAGTTTTATGCNGCATGTATTCCTTCAATCACCTGAATAGTCATTCATAGCATTCAATCTCACTGTCATTGTGTATCTATCACTGCACAGAACACACACATTCATTTGTTTGTTTTCTCCCTGGGACTCAGTTCATTTGATGATCTGCAAGTCTATAGCATGAAATGTGCAATAATGTGGACTCGGTAACAGAATTCTCTGTGCAGTGATATACAGTCATGTTTATGATAATTGTTATTGGCTGTATAAATGCATCGTTTATATATAAAAAAAAAAAATATCATAAAGACATAATGATAATGTGGTGGCAATGTAATACTAGGTAATGCTGTCAGTCATATGGTAATGCTCTTTTTATAGTACTCTGGAGGGTTTTTTATGTTTCCGTTTTTTCCTTCTCTTGAAGGTTATATTTTCTGTCTTGAGAGTTATTAATGCTTGTCTGTTGGCAGTTTTACACAATTGTATTATTGAAAAGCAGTAAATCATATTATTCCATTTTCACCCATAAATGAATCCCATGTACAGTGGATTAGTCATTTATATAGGTGAAAGCAATGAAGAGTAATAATCAGTCGTCTAAATAGACATAGTTTGGGGATTTTCCTGTTGCTGCACATCCATCACATATAACATATCAGTTAATAATCATTTCCAGGACACAATTTTAATATCCATATAATAGACACAAAGATTCAATTTCCTCCAGTATTCTTGTTTTCAATTTAATATGCTGATCTTGGAGATATTTACAAATTTATTATCCAAAATATTTTATAATTAAGANGCAGATCCAGACTTACGAGTGGTGATTTCCAATCATTGGAATCAGAAATTGCNTGGATTTTGATGGTTCATGCATGAGTGCCACATTCATTACAGATGGTGACTCTGGAATAGGTACAATGTTGTATAATAGAATCTGTCACAGATCTTCACTCCATGAATGCTATTTACAATGTATTTATGAACAGCATAAGCATTCATACATGGAGTGCCGTGCACTGCTTTCCTCTCCAATCTCTGACAACTTGCTTATAGTGCAGGGAAAATGGCTGCAATGGGCCTCCCTCCTCCAGGCCTCTGTAGCAGCCTATTGCACTCCTATTGCACTCCTTGTATTTACACCTCTGGTTGAAGCTCCCTTATACCCATCAAGAAAAACATACCCACAAACATATAAAAATAAAAAAAAGTTCTACATAGGTATGTGTTCACAAAAAGTCCGGGGGCAGCTGTCTGTAAACGGTACAGACCAGGGCTGGAAGTGGAGGTGTATACGGGGGTATGCCATACCGGTACTTCTCCCACTGATGTAATTGAAAAACTTAAAATCTCCATTGACTTCTATTATATTCAGTGTACTGCCACTTCTAAATGTCCATACCAGCACTTCTAAATTTCCACTTCGACCACTGAAAACCAGTACTGTACCGGCTAAATAGGTACAGTTGTGGGGTATGGAATAAGTATTTCAGTTGCATCAAAGACAAATGAATCTCATAAAAGGTTGCTCATCTTTAACTTTTATTTTCCCCATTAAAGAATAGATTTACTGCGGGAACAGAAAAGTGAAGACTTTGCCCATCACAAGCAATGATATTCTAGATAACACTCTCAAGTATGTAACAGAAAACGGAGATCTTCAATCTGATTGGTTGCGATGGGCAACATCTTCACTTGTTCCTTTCCCTATAGTAAATATAGGCTTAACTCTTAATTCTTGGTTGGAAATGCTTTGAAATAAGGAACTTATGAAGGTATTTTTTCCTTCGTTTCAGCAATTAATTTCATGAGAGTTATCATAAAATCCTTAAGTGTTTTGTTTGGTGATTAACCTCATAGATTTAATTACCTCTGTAGCCCTAAGCAAATACACTGCCATTAATATGGAGGTTTCACATGAAGTTGCTGACACTAGAACAATTAAAACTATTAAACCCAACAAAGTAAAATATTTTAATATCATGTAAACATACACATGTACAAAATAAGGACAAGGGAAGGTTATTTCTGTAACATTTTCATTTTATAGTGACATATATTACGAGTAGCACAACAGTAGTAATATCTGTATGTAACCTATAATGCAATATCATTGTATGTTGTATATGGTTTACAGTATTTAAATATAAAACTAGAACACAGTCATTTTAATTTCAAAGTGCAAGGATGTATATTGCCATATATTTTGGGTAGATGTTCTTTTGGCCTATATTCTATATTCTAACTCGTATGTCATTTTAAATTATGTTAGTTTTAATTTACGGATAAAATACCAAGACCTAGTTTCCACAAATGGGGTTATTCTGTAGTTTAATTCCCATTTGCATAAGTGAGAGATAAGGAATAAAACCCTTTGCTGTTTGAGATAAATGTGGCCATCAAAGTCCTCATTAAACAAACTACTAATTTAAGCACACAAACACTTTCACCAAACATTAATAATAAAAGAAGCAATGTGAATATAACTGTGTTTTATCGTTTCAATTCTTTCATATCTTGCCAGGAAGATGAAGTCATGCCAGCTAAGTTTGATGAGAATTCTCTTATCTGGGTAGCTGCAGACCAGCCCGTAAAGGATAACCGCTTCCTTAGCTCAAAGATCCTTGAACTATGTGCAGATCTTCCGATCTTCTGGCTCCGACCAACATATCCCAAAGGTGCTCTTTCTATATATAGACCACATAGTATAAACACTTCAGCAGGTATTTGTGTTGGTTTTGTCTACAAATAATATGAAAAAAATAATTATATATATATATATATATATATATATAAATATATATACTGCTGATTATTTATTATAATAGTTAATAGTAGTAGCAAAGGGAGCCTGTAAGCAAGGTTCGTGGTTTTCCCCAAGTATTTTGGTATAAGTGTCTGCTAATCTCTATAAATAGCCAATAACACAATAAGTAAATACCTTTACCTCCACAGACAGACTCTCTGGGCTATTGAATATATTGTATTTTCTAGAGAGTAAGTCCACTCTCTAGAAATGATTTACAACTATCTTTGAAACATTTATGTTATATTAAATGATTTAACTGATTGAAATTAGCACCTTTTACCTTTAAAATAGCTCCAGGATCACACCATATGTGCCTATGGATACGAACAAGACGCTTTATCCACACATTCATCTTTACCACTGGACTTGATTTTTGCAATCTCCTCCTTTATGACTTTTTCTACCTCTTGAGAGAACTCCAGTTCATCCCCAATGCTGTTGAAGTCTGATTCTAACTTCCCTTTCCCCAAACATGTCAATTATAAAGCCCTCCACCTTATATCTCTAAACTCCCAGCATTATGAAACCTCTTTCTGGTTTCCTGCAATACATTCATTGAAATCCTTCCCTTCCCTACTGTTTGCCGTTCTCTAACCTCCGGATTCATTACACTGATCTTTTTATTTTTCAAACACGTCTTCCATATAAGGTTTTCCAGCATGTCCAAGTCAGAAGCTCTACAGCAGACATACATGATCCATTGCTCATCCCAGGAACAAGACTAATGTTGGGATCTGCAGAGCCATTTACAAATGAGCAATTTTGCAACCTTTTTAATTTAATAAATAAATGTATTTGCTAATGAATTCCTACTAGAATATCAGCATATACACTGGCATCTCCAGTAATGAACATGGCCAGATATTAGTCTCTTTTTGATAGGCCGATGTCCTCACAGATCTCACAATTATTACATGACCTATTTCCTACTTCTTTTTAGAAAGTCAAAGAGGTAAAAGGGATGTTGGAAGAAAAGTTAGACAAGCTCAGAACATAAATCTGGACCAGTTTGAGGCTGCAGCAGAAGAACGAAACACCAGACGCCAAGGAAACAGGCAAGCCCAGCGTGTCAATCAAACCCAGCCGCCTTCTGAGGCAGAGGTGCCCTTCAACCCAGAGAACCCATATCATGTAAGTAATGGTAACCTGATGGTGACAAGTGGTGCTTAAATATGATGTACATTATACCTTGTGTATAACCAAAACACACACTAATGATCCCAAATTTCTTCAAGCAGATTTAAGTAGATATACGGAATAAGTATATGTACTCCCTGACTTGTAACCAATAGGCTATTATTGTCTTTTGTGTACAAAATATCAAAAGTACAAATTCTAAATGAATAAAAATAGCAAATTAGCATATATTTTTACCAAACTCATATTTACATGAGAGTGAGACATACTGTATTTAGGTCCGTCAAGGTCTGTAACTACAATATGTCAGGGGAAACCCAGGAACAGATACTTTACTGGTAACTAGTATAGCAGTTTTCACCACATAGTAGCCACCGGGAGGTGTGAGAAGGATGTTAGTTGCTTTAGCCCTTACGTACAATCCTAGTTTTAAGCAAAAGAGGTGTGAGAGATGTCAGGTAGGGTCCTGCATGTGGATTCCCGTCTGTGTGTGTGGATTCCCCTGCCACATTTTTAGTGTGTGCATGAACATTTTCTGACCAATAGATCATCCATCATAGTCAGACACTTATCTGTATATAAACAGAACCGTAGCACAGACATTTTTGCAATGGGACTTTAACTTTTGGATGGCTTACTAAAGGGACTTTCAATGATAATCTAAATGTATTCATTTATTAACAGGTTCTTATATAGCGCCATCATATTGCGTAGCGATTTACATTCATGTTGAAATGGCAATGCTATTTAGTAGAGAAGATCACACTCACAGAAGTTCTTTTACTTGTTCTTGTGGCAGATAATACAGCGATAAACTTCCCTTCTGCTTTACATGAAGCCCACGTAAGAAGGCAATTTCCATAACAGTTCTTTTCTAAAGATTGCTGTGCATTTTATGCTTTTTAAAGTGTACATTGTTCTGAAAAACAGTAATTTAAATGGTGAATTCTCTGATGCATACACACTACTTTTCCTTTCTTTGCTCACAAAATAGTTTTGTACCTTAATGCACATTAAAGGGAGTTTAAAGAGAATGTCTTTGCTAAAGAATATAATAAAAATAATACAAAAATACCGTACCTGCTGAAATAGAAAGGAGATAGGCATTGTGGAAAATCAATATGGAGTTTGATGGCTTCCTAATCAATGGCATTTGAGTGATTTAGCATGAGTATTTAAAGCCAGCTTAGATATCTATATTTCATCAGTATTCATCCCCTGCAGTAAATCTTATCAGGCCTTTCAATAAACTATTGTTCCTTCATCCTTACAATCTAGACACAAATCCATAGAATAAAAAGATACTGACACTACTCAGTTTCAACAGACTCCACTAAAGTTATTATTTTAAGCATCATTGCAATACAAACACTTGATTTTTTTTTATAAGAAATAATTGCAGGTTTTATTCCACTAAGTAAACATTTTCTATATGTTTTGCACTCATTTGTGATATATATTTTCTTATATTTGAAAAAGATAAGCCCACGTCTGTGATTTGTTACTGAATTGCCTCTATGACAGACTGTGAAGGGCTTGGGTAAACCCCTGGATTTATTGTGGGTTGTACAGTAATATACAAAGCAACTAGGACAGATACAAAATAGTAAATTTAGTACTGTGGAGTATATAAAACTGAAAGCCAGCGAACCAGATCCAGACCTAGACAAAGCAACACTTGGGCAAAACCATGATGAATTACAGGGGAGGTAAATGTCGTCTGCTGGAAACAGTATTAGATGGGAAAGATGAAGTTTCCCCATCCAAGTTTAAATAACAAATTAACAGTAATTCTACAAATTCTGCGAATTGTATTTGTGCATAAAGGTACATTTAATGACATAATAACATTTTAAAGAAGTTACCTAAGCTTTTCATTTCATATGAAACATAACCCAGACATTGCACAGTAGTGAGCAGAAATCACAGTGACCTGATAATGGGAATATGATATACACAGTATATCATAACAACTCATCAACAAAGTATATTGTATTTTGGATTATGGCACAAATTCTAGAACTAGTTATTTATTCTACATTGTATATAAGTCCACATAATCAGCAAGGAAAGAATACAAAGCTATCCTTATGCTGTTGTTCAGTGTATGTTGTCCTGATTGAGATTACTCTAACCATGATAACATGTCTATTTCCATTTTGATACAGTATATTTACTGGCACCCACAATAAACATTGCCTCTTTGAGTTACTATCCATTTTTTTTGTGCTTACATAATATGCTGTGAATTACGGATTTAATCCTTCACTAGTCCTTTCACTATGGGAGTACTTGCATTTTTTAATTAAGGATAAGCAGGCATTCAGATCCATAGACAGAGTGGGCCCAGTTTTGTAAGGCAGCAGTAATAACGTGGTAAATGGAGTGAAATATGCTGCTATTGCTTAACATAACCACTGATCCTTTGTTTCAATACCAGCTGGAAGGAGAAGGTGGCATGACATTTGACCCTATGCTGGACCACCAAGGCATCTGTTGCATTGAATGCAGAAGAAGCTACACGCACTGCCAGAGAATCTGTGAACCTTTCGGTGGCTACTATCCATTTCCATACAACTACCAGGGCTGTCGTTCAGCGTGCAGAATTATCATGCCTTGTAGCTGGTGGGTGGCACGCATCCTAGGAGTTGTGTAACACGAATAGACTGCCAAGAATACCTACATTGTAGCGAGAAGAGAAAAATAGTAAAAACAACAAATATGTTAAAACTAATCTGATGTAAATAAAAACCTAAATTAATAAGTGATGCCCACATTCATTGAGTCGAATGTGTTGGTTTTATAAGTGCAATCTTTGTGCAATATGCAATGAATGTGCAATAGTAGTTTTTATCATTAGACAAAGAATTTCCTTTTTTTTTCCCATTTCCTGGATTAGCGTTTTACATGTAAAATCTGTCCTGCCTTGAGACATTTGCTGATATAATTTAGAGAAACATTAATTTCTAAAGGTTAACTTGACTAGTTGCAGTGTTTCACATTTCTGTAGCTTGATGTAAATAAATTTCAAGTGAAGTTGCCCCCCTGTTGTTATTGAAACAGATCCATTTCCAACAGCAGAAACTCAGCACGCAGGCTCTCCGCTTGCTGATCCTTCAAAGGAGTGACTTCTGGATAATGACATTCAAATAAAATATTTGGAGAAACTATTTATATATTCAACTGTGTAATCTATCATTTACAACTAGCATACTTTATATGACCTATTTGCAATAAAAACAAATGACACCACAGAGCTGGCATGTATAAATCAGACATATGTACGTGTTGTTTTACCATCAAAAGCTTCATTTTGAGCACATAAAACACAAGGACTTTTATTCATTATACTATATTATTTTCATATAGTATAATGGCTCTTAATGTAACTTCAGAAAACACAGCTACAGCTTTTCAGATTCAATTCGGACACATTTTTAACTTACATTGAGAATGTCTCCATTGGAACTAGATTTCAGTCATGCTGCTATCACATGTCTAATAACCATTTTGAAATACACAATAGTATTGAGATACTTAGGAATACTTCATCACACCTTAACGTGATGAAGCTGGGCACTCACTAAAACTATATTGTTCTGTATATTGCTGCAAATTTCCCCCTGAGAAAACCACCCAGTCATCATACATTAGAACGATCACCGTTCTAGTAGTGCCCAGTCAGCTTTCTCTTCCCAGTTACCGCAGCCTGGTACATAACCAGTACATAACAAGGCTCCAGCACAGGTTTCAGCTGGGGGGGGAGGACATTCTTTTATGAAGGACAGGCTGGCCACACTAAGTGATTTTTAGCCCAAATACACAATTGTTGCCAACAAAAATGCAGTCAATTATATGCAATGGTATTGAATGGATACTATACTTCTATTTGTGCTTTTCTAGATGGATAAAAGATCACATGCTATAACAATACGATGGCTAATAACTGTATGACAAAGAAAAAACCACAATAGGCATGTATAAAGTGATAGTTGAAAGCACTGCTTCACCTAAATGATATACAATTATATGTATATATTATGAAGGTATATTGACTTGTGGTTTTCTAGCTTACTGTAAATTTTCAGATTGCATAAGTAGTTGTACCAGTAAATCCCTTAGAGAAGAGCAAGGAGAAAATCATTTATATACACAATGTTAATCTCTTTCTGCCAATCTCTTTCTGATTTTTTAGCAATGATTAGAATTAGAGAATGAGTTTTTAAAAGTTTTATTTTTGCTCAGTTCCTCACATCCCACATTTTGCTCTATACCTGTGTTGTGAACATATCTCTATCTACAATACGTCAGTGTGTGTGTTACAGTGTAACTTTGGAATGGCTGGAGAAACTTACACCAATCTTGGTACACATATCCCCAGTGTTTTTGCCGGATTGTAAGGTATATGACACCCCTAGCACCCAAAAATGATTGTCATATCCCATAGTTAATGCTGATCACATGAGCAGTGAGCCCACGAGACTGAGGAACCATTGGATGAAAGGTCACATAACTCCCAGATGATGCATGTAACTGCCTGGACCAATTTACTTGGTACAAATCAAACTTGGTACAAATATGATTCACAATCTGAAAAAAATACTGTGGAGTAAGAGATCCCTAACACTCTAGGGGTGTGGGTGAGAAGGGGGTGACATGTAAAAATGACTTTAAAAAATTACTCATTCATAGTTTTTGGGGTCATTAAGTTGAATAGTGACACGGGGGGGAGGTGATAAATAAAATGTTCAAAATGACAAGCAATGTCAATGTAATAGTTTTCAAAGTCGCTAAGCTAATTATCTCTATTACATTTAAGCCTAACACTAATCGCGGGTGACACCGATATTAGTGTCGAATATAGTTTTGGGGGTCGCTGAGATGTGACACAACCAATGCTGTTTAAGTGCAAGTCCAGTTCCCATCAGCATGGGGGGACGGTTATGGTATAAAAAATAAAATGTCCAAAATGATCAACGTGTTTTCGGGTTGCTATGCCAAGCCCAAGTTTTCAAGCAGGTTAGGGGTCCTGTTAGAATTCCCACTGGTGGACGCTGGACATAACATTGACACAGGGATCCAGTTATGGGCCTCCCATTAGATTTGGGATTTGATGATTAAATCCCAGTTTAGGTGGAACTGTCCAGATTTGTAGGCAGTGCACTGCTGGGCATTCACTATAACACTGATGTAATGTAATGATGCAAATGTAATCAGAAGAAAGAAACACTAAATAATAGAGAACCAAATCCTGATCCCATTGTGCTCCTTTGGTTTTTTGATTGTGGATTTCCACTGTATCTATGCATGTGTGCGATCAATTAAATAAATGGTGCCAAGAACCACTGGAAGTGTTTTTAAGTGACCAGACCATATCCCCTCCTATATTGTACAGTACAACACTAGAAACTGCCTCTTATGTTAACCCTTCATACTGTCAGGAGTGTCTGGATCAAGCAGTTTGTGTTACAATCATTATGCTCAAAAACTGGGAACGGAGACAATCTGACCTAGTAAAGGCTAGCTTTCAGAAAAGAAGATGTAAAAATGATATACTGATCTATTATTCATTGTAGGACGGTAGATACTACAGGCTGCGGGTGGTACAATTCACATATATGCATTCTGGGTTTCTCTCTGTATGGCTAGCTGTCAGATGTCTGGATCAGGTCCATAGTAAAAGGTGAGATGCAGCACAGGATTTTAATAATGTGGTTGGGTCTAGTGCCCTGATGGCTAACCTGTGACACTCCAGATGTTGTCAAACTACAAGTCCCATCATGCTTTGCCAGCTCGTGCTAAAGGCTCAGCATTCCAAACTCCTGGCAATGTATGATGGGACTTGTAGTTTGACAGCATCTGGAGTGTCNCAGGTTAGCCATCAGGGGTCTAGGGGAAGATCACAGATCAGTGAGGACCTAGCCACTGATTAAGCAAATTGGCTTTACTGTATCAAATTAGGCAAATTTAGCTAACCCACAAACGAGCGGTATGGATAAGGCAAGGTTTTGGAAAGTGGCTTATGAGGTTTTTATTTTTGTAATAGTATTTAAGGCTTAAAACAAATCTGTAGCTGTATTCCAAATTGTCAACAGAATATAAAATGTATGCATTTCTAGATAATCCCCTTTTTGCAGATCAGTCTTAATTCATTCTCGCGATTACACCTGTACAGAGCAATTTAATTTATTTAGTGACAAACAGATGAATCATATGCAATGTATAACTCCCACAGTTCAAATGCTTATTTCCCGTAATGTCAATCAAAAGTCAGGGTTTCTGGCTTACTATGCAAATCAAACATGACATGAAATCCCATAGCTAATGTATAAATTACTAAGTACTAATGTGTAAAGTTGCACTAGAGCTTAGCGAGAACATCTGTACATTACAAACCAAGAAAAATAAACAAGCAACTATTTATTTGAAAAAATTAAATTTATATTTTTCAGTTCATAAAAGGGCACAGTAGGTCAACAGAGATTTAGAACAGACTTTCAGAACTGATTAACTCTACCAGCCCGAATACTAATAAAATAACTCAATGCACATTAGGAAGCCTGGTGCGTACTCCCAGGCTGGTTCTTCCCATGCCACAGGAATAATGGATAAGACAGACGTATGACTCAATCCTTTGCAAGACGCAGTGAACACAAAGCATTCTTGATGTAACTGGGTAAAAAGCATTTTGAAAACATACAATGGATGAAAGGAAATGAAGCCATGAACCACCAGTTGATGGGCAGCAGCTCATTTAGATCAATGCAGATTAATAAAATTGTTCTACATTGTACTGTGAGGGAAATTTAAAACTGTTTCCATTCCATGTCATCGGGAGGATTAACGTCCACTTTCTTTTTGCTCACATCATTCCAGTTCGTACTTAGAACTGTACCGCCAGATTCCATCTGTAAGACAAATACACGCTTAATTGTAAGTGCATGCACATGAGTATTTCAGTTTGCATAATGTTGCTTGGCAGTCTTACACTTATAGTAATACTTTCAATAAGAGTATGTAATAAAAAGTACATTAAATAATGGATATAATATTGGTTTCACATGTATAAACCAGAGACACATGGGGGGATAGGTAAAATCACGTTTACATATCTGTTCATACAATTTCTGAATCTGATATGGCTCTTAGCACTGTGTGTTGCTCTGGTGACTAGATCACACAGAACTATATAAAAGGAGAGGATGATAAATATTGAACTTCCATTGCCATTTTATTGGACTCCTGTCTCTTTACTCACATCGTGGCATTGTTACCACACAATGGAAAGAAGCCAAGCAGGACGAGGTGTCAATAATTGCATTTTATGTGGCTAATGCGTCAATCAAAACACAGGAAACACCTTTTGTATCCAGTATACTGAACATGTACATTTTCAGACCTTCAACTTCACGCTGCCAAAATAGAAGTCTTTTAAATGGTTATTTGTCACATTAGAGTTTCATTAAAAAGAGCCAACAGGTTTTTATTGCAGAAAAAGATTATGTTAATTTGCTTTTCTGCATCAGTCATTTTTCAATCCAGAAGCTGGTGCAATTGCAGTCCTGGGAAAACAGTATTTCAAGAACAAAATTTATTCCTGTCCAATTTTATGAGCCTGGCACATAATTTTACATTATTATTTTGTTTTTAATGAAAGTGATAACTACCTTGTGATTTCTCTGCAAAGAATGTGATCAGGAAGGGAAATTAAATAGGAGGGAGATCATAAAAACAAATCTATAACTTGTAACCAGTAAACATAACTGAAGGTATTTCTCAGCGGACAAATATTTATAGGGAAAAGCTAACAGAAAGTAACATAGTGTGTTTGCTCTGAAAAGCCATGAAATAATTATAAATTCATAAAGATTCCTAAAAGGAGGACATTTTCAGAAATACTTAGGATTCATTATAATTGTGTACTTGGTTACATAGAAATTTGATTCCATCCACTTACCACCCATCCTGTGAAACAACCATCTGTGCACCCAGCTCACCCTGGAGCCACGCACAACTTCACAATCGCACACGACAATCTTTGTCAGCTTCAAAATAACTTACTAACAAGTTTTCTGGAGTGTGGGAAGAAACTAGAGCATCCAAAGGAATCCCATATGAGAGAATATAAAAATTCTACACAGATAGGTCCTTGTCCAGAATTTGAACTTATGTTCAAGTGCTAACCAGTGAGCCACTGTGCTGCATCGTGGACATGCATATGCAAATAAAGAAGCACATAATTATTAACATGGAAACCTTAACATATATCACAGTAACCGGCAGCACCTTTTTACACAATCATCTTGGTGTATTTATTTATTATATAGTAAAATGTTGCCAAGCTGCCCCAACATTTTCATCTAATACAGGGCCTAAGATCTCTTTCCCAGACTGACGTGTCTACAGTGGTTTATCCATTGCGAGATCACCCCATGTTCTGGATCCCGTGTGAGGAATAGGGACTATGGCATCGCCCCTTTGTGGATAATCCACATGGTACATTTGTATTCTATAATCTATACATTACCTGTATTTGATCAGTTATTATTGTACTATATAGTGTGCAATTTTAGGTGATGAGTTGAAGACTACACATTACACTTAATATAAGGGGAGACTGCTAAAATGATGGCATGCACATGTTATTATAAGTTAACACTGTTCACTTTGTAAGTCGTGGAAATAATTCCAACATTAAATTTGATCAGACTTTAAAAAACATACTGTAATATTGGTTTGGTCTTATACAAGGGATTTAAAACTAGAAAGCAATCATGTTGACTTATGTTCTTGATGACACATTGGCAGGAAGAGGCCTAAATATTCCTTTTTTAGGAAAGCCCTGAGATTTGAGACACAAAGAAAGGGTAAACAACATACTGAATCAAGTTGTGAGCAATGCATGTGGATCTTGCTTAGTCCTAAAACTTAGAGAGACAGTCTTTGTATACTTACAAATGACTTGTTCATGGCGCGTTTCACTTCATCACTGCCATCGGAGTAAATCTGCTGGAATAGACTGTTCAGTGCAGCATCCCCCTCCAATTTCTCATTTTTCTCCTCCTCTTTGATCTGAACAACCAGTTTATCCCAGTTTTTGGTATAATGAGAGGATGATGGGTATTTGTGCGTGGATTCTAAGAAAACAGAGAGCATTTCCTTTATTAAAATCAGACTGCCTGGGTGCTACAAATCCAACACAAACTGCAAATACATATAGTCTTATTGTATTTCACATACTAGAAATGAGATTCTGAACTTTACCATTCACCAGTCTAGTTTCCATCACAATTTAATTTTCCTCCTATATAAAGAGTCATAAATGTCTGTGTATACACTTGCTCCTATTACTTACTAGAATGCATTATGTGTATATAAACAATTCTAGTATATATTTATTGATGTATTATTAAATACAAGCTTCTATCCATAGTGACTAAATAAATTATGCTGTGACACATCTTCTGTTTTCATCAAGTTCAATTATACCAAGCTATGAAAAAGGGAAATAAACTAATGCAAATTTACCAAATCATGTCAACGAAGTTCATGGATGCTGCCATTATTATTATTATTATATAGGGAATATTCAGAAGTGAATAGGGCTGGTTGATACAACAGTAGTGTAATAGCACAGTGTGATTCCCACAGAAGCTCAACATCACCTTCATTGATTTTCATTAATGAATAGAATGAGTTTTATACAAAAACCTTGTTTATACATAAACTTTTAGAGACTTTACAAGGATAACAATATATTAATGTAACTTAACATATAAATATGCATACAAATATATCATTATACCTGGCTTAAATTGTTTTATCTGCAGGTCTGCTTGGCCCTCTAGTTTATCCCACCTTATTACTTCTGTCTTCTTCATTTTTATCTCAATCTAAAAAGGCAAAAATACACATTAAATGATTGACCAGTCAACAGACAGTTTACATAAAAACAATAACTCCTACCCAGGGCTCAAACGTAACCAGCGGCTTATTGCATGACTCCAGGATAGTATAAAGAATTTATATTACACAAGCAAGCCCTGGTTATAATGACTTGACAACATGGCCAAAACATATGGGGGGGGGGGTTATTGAGTATTGGGTTTAATCTGGCTAAAGCTCTCTTAGTACTAGGCCCACAAACTGGCCTATTAATTAGCAATGGCACAGACACCCATAAAACACTGGTGTTCCCATCCTGTCCACTGGACTATGTAGGTAGCTGGTATGCTTGTTCTAATCAAGGTAAGTACCTTGAGATAGCCTAAGTGTGTGTAAAATGGTCAGAATACATCTGTGCATCAATACAAATGCATGCATGTCTCAGAATTGTAAGTTGTGTAATTTATGTACTCCAGAGAATTCACATTTTAACATAGTAAGAAACATGTGGCATAATGGGAGATGAACGTGTGTAATAACAGTATAAGGGTGACAGTTTGCATGAGTAATTTTACATACCATACGTAACCATGCATAATGTGTATTGGAAAGTATGGGTGAAAATGCAGGCATGAGTCAGTGTGTAGGCACAAGAGTCATTGTAGTGAAGAACTGATAGCCACCTCAGAAAATAAAACTAATCCATAAAGGAGCAAGATAGAGAGATGAGTAACTTGTACAAAGTACTTAGAAAATCAGTGTTGGAGATAAGAATAAAACTGTAGGTGCCTTTATACATCACTCCAGTCCCAAAGGATAACATTCCTCTTTCTTGTACTGTTCGGAGACACTAGGTCAGGCCTGCTTCCTATTCCAAAATCCTTGCCCCATGTAAACATGTATTTCACTGGGAAGATAGTGCTCTAAGTGTGTAATAACCACCTCTGGCACAGACACATTTAGGAAAACAGGTTTCCTGTTATTACACCAGAAGTCTGTGAAAGGAATGTACACAGAATGTTACCCATGACCACCGCATCCCTGGGAGCCGGGCAGACCATGAAACAAGCAGCCTTTGTAGAAAGTCCATCTGACACTAGTATGTAAAAAGGACGAAATCAAACAATACAAGATGTAACGTCTACTAATCCTAGTTACTCAAGTGCATATAGTAACAGAAACAGTATCTCATCACCAAAACACAAGATTATGTGAATGCATTTTAAGTTTAATACCATTATGATGATGATTATTATTATTATTATTATTATTAAGCTGTAAGAAATTCAAACAAGTTTAAAGAAACATAAAACAATGCAAGACATGGATGGGTCCTTCACAAAGCTTCTAACCTATAGTGCAGTGACACGTGATTAGAGTAAGTGGAATATTCTGCACATTGGAGCAGCCTCGTTGATCCAGTCACTGTGACTGGGAGTGGAGTCTCAGAACCAAATAAACCAAAGGGATCTTGGAAAGTATAAATCATGAGAAGGATATACTTTTATTCCACCTCTCATCGAGGCTGTCCTTAAAAGTAGAATAGAAGATCTTGTGTGTGAACAATGGTCAAAGGACTTGGCATGTCAGTGCAAAAAAGAAATGTGCATAACAAGTGCTGTTATGGTGACATAATACTGACAGTGTTATTTTTGTTTTATATTAAGAGCATTTCCATAAGTGTGGTAAACATTTGTGTATGTTAAGTCATGAGACGTTTGATTTTTCCTGAAACAACAAAACAGGAGCAAGTGATTTCCAAGAAAATGATGCAGAAAGAGTCACAGGGATGTAATACAGTTGGTGAATAAATATATTTCTGGAAGGAGTATAATCTAAACATTTGTTTTGTTGATGACGTTTGATATAGAATTAATAAAACATACAGCACAATGTTATGCCAGGTAAAAAAAATTAAAAATACTCAGAATATTTTATTTTGAAAACTTGAAAGCTGCCACATAATCTGCTTTACTGGAGTTGTACAACAATAGACATTAACATTATGCCACAAATCATGCCTACACATTAACATTATTAATTGATTATATAGTGCTGACACATTTTGTATTACTGTAGAGAAATACAAAACAGAATGGTTAAGAGTAACCAAGCGAAAAACAACATCAGGAAAGGTTTTCAAGTCACAAAGTGTGAAGTCATTGTGTACAGCCCCCAAGTCACACAACTCACTTTTTCCTGCTTGTACCTGATTAAGAATTAAGATGCTGACTATTTTACACAGTCATAGCAAAGGGTTAGCATGAAGCCCACAGTAACGCTTCCCATTACAGAAAGTTATATAAACCACAGAGATTTTCATTTACAGGGTTAAACATTATATGTGAAATGATGGTTAAAGTATGCGTTTATGTAAAGGGACTGATGTAACAAACATGGGTCCACTGAAAAACATGACTGGTGCTTTGATTGGGCTCCCGGCTCTCTGTACAAAGACTGTCGGCTGTCACACAAGGGCACAGAAGCTAATTGGTATTCTTCCTCTTTGTTTAAGCTATCAATCTAATAAACTGTTTCATTTGCATACATTCATATTTTCAGACACGGGTTTTGAGAAATGCCCCACCTAAACCTCAAGTTGCATGCAGGCCACCACATATTCTGACTAATTAGAACCTACTGTGCCCTAAACTAATTAGTTATGCTTGCAAGCCTGTGCCGCTGTCACACAGTGCAGGCAATTAAGGCTTGTGTTCCCTGAACATCAGAGCTTTATTTACTGCCATCCAGAAGAATAGATACTCGCACATAGACATTTTCTTTCTTTCATCGGGTAGATTTTCAATAACATTCTGTTTCTATCTCCGTTATGCCGAGAATGCTAATGCCTTAAGGGCACAAGATCTGTCTTCTACAGAATATTTTTCATAAAACCAACCTACGTTGAATACAAAATTCCATCTATTTTATTGTGTCATTTCCTAAGAACTATGGTTTTAACCTAGAGCATTTCAGCTACCTCGAGCAGATTTAAATGAAGCATTCCTAAGGGAGGATGCCTTAGCCTATATTTCCATGTCAGATAAAGAGGAAGAAGGGGGATTAAAAATGTACACATGTATTTATTTTATATTCAAGTTTTAAAGTGAACGGCTAAAAGCATTTCAATAATAACTACATTTTTATACAAAAATAATACACATGTTTATGTTAGGATCTTTACAATACCATAATGTTCAATATCCTAATATTAGGATATCAGGAGAGAAGGTTCCTTCATAATAATTACATTATTTCATAAAGGGAAAATAATGCTGGTTTATGTTTAAGGAATTAGTTACACAGTATGATTAATAACTGAATATTTGTCATTTATTGTTTGTGCTCATATATTATACGTAGAAGTACAACTCAGCAACAAAGTCACAGAACAAGGTTATATGTAACTGGCAACTGACCATTGTCAGGCTGTATAAATATTAAAGGTGCTAATCTGCCAGCTTGTACATGAGTGTAGGGCAGTGGTACCCAAACTTTCTCAGTCACCCTTAGGGTCGCCATGTTTTAGGCTCCCCTAATACAGTTTTTGAGTGAGAATTGTGTAATAACTATTTAGGTAAAGACAGAAATACCTCACATTGATATGAAATCTTGTGTTGCTCCTAAACATGACGCAAAATTGTGCTTCTAAGTAACACTAGCAACGTGCCACCACATCGGAAAAAACATTCCACGGCACCCCAATGAGAGCATGGCGTCACCCCGTGATGGCACACAGTCTGGGAACCACTGGTGTATGATCATTCTACTCTACCTACAAGAGCTTGTCTGGAACACTCTTAAAGTTATACACTTCGGGTAAAATATCAACCTGATCCATATCTAATCACTATGCAACATAACAGTTACAAATATTCTTAAATGTTGAAATGAATTTACTTGTATTACTTCACCATAATTCTAACAAGTATATAAATAAAGTAAACCCCTATATAAGTGGCCAAAAGCTCTTCGGAAAATCATTTACAGTTATTTGAATTAATGCATTTCTGTCAGGAATGAATGCATTGGCTCCCACTGGATACCAGGATTTACAAACCACTGGGATATACATAATGTACAAATACATTTACCCATGGAAAAGGGAATATGTCAGTTTATGTGTATAAAATGCAGCAACACAAGGAGATGATCTGTGTCTGGTATAAATTACCCAAATTGGGACTCCATGTGACACTTACACAACCACTAAGCAAAGATAACAAAATATGTAAGAACATGGGAGACTTTAGGGTTTTCAAAGCACAATGACATTAATCGTCGTCTCGTGTAGAGAAAATTAGAAACTTTTGGAATAATAATGACAATAAGAATATTAGAAAATCCTCTGGTGACTTAGCAAAGCATTCTAATCAGCCAGCTCACATTCTCATGCATACGCAGTGTGAAAAAGCGCATATAATCTGTCTGGAAAACAGAAGCTTAGGAAAATTTGAAGCCTGGATTAGGGCTAATATTATTTATAGAAAAACAAATGTATAAATGCATTAACTAAGGGAAAAAAGCTCACCCACCTTTGTTGAAAGTACTTTAAATGTACTTTGCTCTGGTACAATTGTGTGAAATAAGTACAGATTTAACCTGTAGTTTTCTTCGGATGGTAGCTTTACATTTATGGACAACTGTAAAAGAGGAATTTGTTAAAAGCAGAATATACCAAAAATAGAAAACCAAAAAGTAAATCTGAAATGTCTTATGAAATATTCACCCATTTCACATTTTTAAATAATGAATGTTCATGAGAATGCAGTATCACTGATAAATATACCGTATATACTCGAGTATAAGCCGACCCGTAAATAAGCCGAGGCACCTATTTTCACCTTTAAAAAACTGCGATAACTCATTGACATGATACAGAACAATGACTCGAGTATAAGCCGAGGGGTGCACTTTCAGCACAAAAAAATGTGCAGAAAAACTAGGCTTATACTCGAGTATATACAGTATATGTAACTGTAAGTAATTCTGGGTTGCAAGTTCACAAAAGCCTTGATTAGAGCTATTCCATACGCTCACCTCTTTATACATGTCAATACTTAATAATATTAAGTATTATATAATATTGTTTTAGTACTGGACTTCTTGGCAGCTGTCAAGCTCTGCAGAATGCAGGTGTTACATACTTAATGGTTATAGAAAATATATGCAATGAATGATAATGGGTGCACAAATCATGGATTCCAGCACACGTCACTAGATAGAACCAGATACTATTCCTGCTATGGTATGAAAACACACAAGGATCATCAAGCCGCTGCACACAATTTGACTTTAATGGGCTAAAATTTTAGATAAATTACAGCCAGACAAATGTAACACGCTACCTGTCTCTCCGAAAACTGTATGTGTACATCTTCCTTCTGAACGTTCTTGATCATTACTGTAATTATAACCTGAGATTCTGTCTGGTACCAGTCATGTCTTTAGGAAAACAGAAAAATCACAAAATAAAAATGATAAAATGTAAAATATCATCAATACATCTTTTACAATTGTAAAAGTTACTATTTAACATGAACTTTAATAAAAGCAGAAAAAAATAAAAAAATAAAACATGTGTTTTTATCTGTGAGAAACAAAATGAATTTTTATTAATCCTTATGGACCTTACATAGTGTGTAATCTGACCCTATGCTTTCCATGCTTGCACTGTACCTCAATTGGATTGCCAAGACTCACAGAAATATAAGTGGATGCAATGGCGTTTGCTTAACGTAACTAATAATTGCACCGATATCTAAACTGTATTATCTTACTTGCTCATTTGTGGGCCCTTCCTCTCAGAATAAAAATAAAATGTAATCCTTCTGCTATTAAATGCAGATATAATTAAGACTAATAAAATGTACTAAATATTATATACATAGAATCCCCTATATTAAACTCTTTCTAATCACCTATCTGATAATTCACTTGCCAGAATGCCGTGAATTTGGACAGCCATTGTATGTGAAGAAGGAAGACTCAAGACAGCTATGGTAACAAACATAGCCTGGCCCACAGCGGCTGCATATCATCATTTAGCAAGGAGTCTATGACCGGCAGGGAGTAGCATTAGATTACCCAGTCACATATTTGTCATACTGCAATACTAGAAACTGTGTGATGTCATTATATAATGATTTTATATAAAAGGAAAGCTTAATTATCTAACTTGGGTTTATTAAGCATGTGCAAACGAATAGCTCATCTGGAAGCAGATTCGTCAGAGACAAGCTTTACCTGTGTCCCTATAGTGCAGAAGTGTGCTGTACTTTACTAGTAATTCTATAGTTGTCACTCATTGTTCTAGTAAGACTACAAAGCTCAATCATGAAGTTACTTTCTCTTTAAATTCAAGGACAAAGAATCTGAGGACAGATTGACTTTCAGATACTTCAATACAAGTGCTATGACAACGGTGGTGGTGAAACGCAACAACTAAGCTCTAGACTACATCAAGCTGCAGGTTCACCGTGCATTTATTATCTTTCAAAGGCAATCTTCATTAAGCTGTTAAAAACCTCTCTTTTACATTCCTGCTGGAGATTACCCCCTGGAAAAGAAATAAAAAAATCCCCAAACCAAGCAACAGCAAAAATCTAGAAATGAGTAAACGGGAATTCATGTGTTTTTCTGAACACTGCCAGGAAATATATGAGGAAAGAAGTGCAACACTGCAGACTAGTGGACAACCACACACAGTGCAAGAGCAAAACATCAAATCCTTCATACATATACATTTGTGTGTTTGTCCGTAAGTTATATATTACTAACATTGCTAACACATCATAATGTGGATTTCATTATTTTCTACTAAACTCTGATGCACTGCTAATGGTAGAACAATGAGGCCTTGTGTATGCATACCATTGTCTACTGCTCCTGTTAGTATACAATGTTACAGAAATTAAGCAATCCATAAAACATTACATGTATATCATTAGAAATGATAGTGGAACTCACAGTGTCATCAGCACATAGCATGTGTGTTATATATCATTTTAGAATGGAAATATTAACTTAACAGAGGATGGGATTTTGGCCTTTCTGTGAATGGCTGGAAGTTGACCCTGTGATCCTCGTACATCAGAACGCACAATACACAACAGAAAACATTAGTCTAAAATGCACATGGGATAGCTGGCAAAGGCATTTTCATCAGACTTTCAATGAATTGAAATGAACTGTGAAGAAGCAATAGTAACAAGAGCAGTGTTACATTGTATAAATAAAAGTATACCTGTACTTTGCGGGTTTCTGTTGGTTTGCAGAGTGCTGTAAGAAAAGAAATAATGTTATTCTCAACATTTTGGGATCTACTTTAATAACCAACACATATGCATGACTGGGCAGAAATAGCCTTAGTTGTAACATTGAAAGGCTTGTTTACTTATCTTTATATAATAATGCAATGTCAGCATTTGATCACCAACAAATAATGACTGCTCGCTGTTATTACAAACTTATATTAGAAAAATAGATTCGTCAATAACCCCAGACACGATTCACTGAAACCACTGTGTAAGAGTGCTGGCATCTCCGCTGTTTCAGGGACAAGCAGAAGTGAGCAGATGCTTATGTGCGATGGAGCTCTGCATCACTTATTACTGCTGGGACAATGAGCCTTCTAAAGTAACATTTTACTGATCATATTCAATAATCCACCTCAGAGCGTGCATATAACATATACAACGGTGGTATATAAACAGAAACACAATGTATTATCAGCAGGGCTGATACCATTACAAGATACAAAGTGATATAATAGACAGTACACACTATACAAATGTCAACCCATTGACAATTTTGTGCAATTAATTGTATAGTGTGTATTGCAGCATTAATAGTATCAAAAACATACAGGTTAAAATATAAATTACACAGTAAGCATTGCAGTACATGATCTTATGTTTTTGTGCTCATTGTGTGTTCAATCCAATAACTTTTAGGGAACAAAAAACAGCAAATGCATAAACTCTAGATTAGCCAAAGGCAGTCATTGGTACTCCCAAGGCCTACATTTACTAAGCAGGGAGGATGTTGCCCATAACAACCAATCAGATTCAAGTTCTCAGTTTCATTTTACATACTGGAGAATGTGAGCTTGTGTCTGATTGGTTGCTATGGGCAACATCCCCACTTCAATCTCCTGCTTAGTAAATTTAGGCCCAGGTGTTGGGAAAAGTACTTGTACCATCATGATATACCAGACATTAGCTATGTAGTATCTATCATGTTGCGAACCAAACATTTCCTATGTCAGCTAGACCCTAAAACATAGGCTTTGTGCTTAACAAAAGAAGTATTCAGCACAAATGTCCTTACCTCATCACAACTCAAAGAACCTGAAAATGAAAAAAAAAAAAGAGAACAAAAACACGGGTTTATTTTATTACCAACTGAATAAGTGAATTTTCATAATGTGAAAATACTCCTTAACGCAAAACAGTATTAAAATAATCTCCAAGTTGCCTGCCTCCCATTTTTTTTTTAACCCCTTAATGACCGGGCCTATTTTTAGGCTTAAGGACGCAGCCCTATTTTTCAAATCTGACATGTGTCNNTTTNTGTGGTAATANCTTTTTAATGCTTTTACTTATTGAACTGATTCTGAGATTGTTTTTTCGTGACACATTGTACTTTAATTTAGTGGTAAATTTTGGTTGATACTGTTGGTGTTT